>JACEGR010004822.1:0-81870 GCA_014170235.1 Listronotus bonariensis | reverse complement strand
TACAAATTTAGGATTGTATTTAACTAAGCTCTAGAGCATACACCTTCTAGAAGTTGCTTTGCTTTTTGCATGCTAACAACTTTTGTGAACTTTTGTAAAAGAGAATTGCACCTCTATTTATTAGTGACGACACGTTTATATAAACAGCAATAGCCATGATAAAATGTATGTTTTAGCGGGCTTTTAAAACTTTAAATTTTAATGGTATTTTTCCTACAAAACCATTTATTTTTGGAATCAGCACCTACTTTTGAACATTAAAAAACTTTTTTTTAAACTGATATTATGCCTATTATTTGGTATTACGTACGTAGCGGCTAGAAAATTATTTATTATCGGCGTCGAAAAAAAATTGTTAGTTTGGAATTATTTTTTAGTATTAAAACAAGCAATTTACCGTTTAAATAAAAATCAATTTACGTGGAGGCAAAAATGAAGAAATTATATTAAGGTATCTAGTAACCTAACCGACAAACTTTAAGGGGTGAAAATTGGGAAAAAACTTCATAAAAATATATGTCCTAAACACCTTAGTTTTTAAACTACAGGGTGTATTTTTTTTTATAATAACTTTTATACCCATTCAGATTTTTTAAAAAATTTAGGAGACGCACCTTTTGCACGTAAATACATTTTTGGCATACAAGAAAAAATATATACTTACCAGTATCTTTTATGAGGTAAAAACCTAAAAAATTTAAAACACTTTTTTACGTAAATTTGTTAGAATAAATATTAACCTTAATTAATTTGTTGTTGTTGTTACATACCTGCTAATAGAAAGTTATAATCATTAATTTTTAAAAGAAAAAAAACCATATTAGTTAAGATGCACCCACGCCGCCACTGGTCTCACAAATTAAAATTTATTTAGAGCTAAATTAACTTCCTATTTCGACAAAGACCACAGCTAAATTTTATTAAAATCGGATTGGGCATATTTAGGTTAATATAAAAATCTGATTTTACTTTAAAAGTTTAACACCATGTGTCTTCTAAACAAAGCATTCCGGACTTATGTTTTTAAAAACTTTATTTCATAAAATTGAAATACGCTCTTAATTCTTTTGCCGCAATTAGGAAACACCCTGTAGAACTCAGCACAAAAAAATTTAAAACACACTTCGTGTCTTAAGTTATTATTTTGCCTTATTGTTTTGAAATCAATAGGTTAAAGAAGGATGAATATAAAATAACGTTGTCCATCCGAATAATTATTTTATGTTTCGACGACCGAATGTTCTAGTGTTTCGCGATTGCAGTGTTAATGATGTTGTCAGATCTACAATGCACCGTTCAGGCCTACTATGCACGGTCAGGGTAATTGGGTAGTTTTATTTACTCCATTTTTTTCCAACATTAGTCGATAAAATCGGCTCGGCCCCACTCCACCTGGAGGCTTTAGAAATTAGGTTAGTTTACACTTGAAAACGGATAAAGACAGTACTGCCTAAAACGTTGTTTGTATAAATTTAATAATGACGATAGATTTACGAATTTTTTTAATGTACTACTGAATTATTGACAACTACATTCAGACAGACATTATAAAATATAATAAACTTTTGGAGTGTAAAGGTAAAAGTACCTATAAAATAATGATATAGATACTATATTTGTTCTTTTTCTAACAGAATTAAAACTATACATACCTATTTTTTCCTTCACCCTTAAACAGGTGAGAATAAATTGAAAACCTATTATTGCGCCTCTTTGTTAACATTTCAAACAACAAAAAATGCCACAGACTCAATTCCAAAAAATAAATGGGGTCGATTATAATAGCTAATAATCTGTAGGAAGTTTATCAAACTATTTCTCAACTGGCACAGAATTTATGATTTGATATTTTATTGTTAGGGTCACGTGCTTAGGGTGCGTGTTTTAGGGAAGAGGGTGAAGCGTTTGGGGACACTTTTTTATAACAGCTGTCTTACTGTTTACTGCGTTGAGGTTTTGAGGGTTCCGTTTTGTGAAAACTGTTTCATACAACATTTATTTTTATGTCGTTCGTTAAATAAGTTTGCCACCAGGGAAATCTGCTTTTTTTACTTAGGTAAGGCATATCAGTTAAACGAAAGATTGGACAAATAATTTTTTGAGGTAATAAGTACCAAGTTCCTATTGACTAAAAAAATATGTTATATTTTAAAGTATAATTAAGTAATTAATATTAACATGAGAATTATGTTTAGTGAATAGCCGCGACGAGATCATCTTGTCTTACGTTTTAAGGTAAGGTAAGGTAAGAATGGTTTTGAAGAAGTAAACTTAAAACAAAAATTAATAAGTTTATTCTTAACGCTTTACTGCTGAATCTTTTGATGATATACAAAAATAATAAGATTATTCCGGGTGACATCGAATCTCAATACAACATATTGTATCATCAGAGGTCATACTTGGTATAAAAACTTTTGTGTACAAATTATTTTTGATACAAATACTTTAAAATATAAACGGCAGTTTTTGATTTTTGAAAAAAAATATAATTGAAAATGTTTAATACGTGGGAAAACAACTGAATATCATAAAATTTAGTTTCTACCTAAAGTGCTGCACAAATCAACTTCCTCATAATGAAATTTAAGAAATACTGGCGGACACCAAATTAAACTAAGGTATTTTCTTAATGCTCTTTAAAAGATCTTCTTAATGGTAATATTGGTGATATTATGCAGGGTAGAACAAATTTTTTTGTTTAATAAAACACAAATAAAAAGATCTTTAATAAAACGTTAAGAAACTACCCAGAATAATAATATCTAATACTATTTTTGGAAATATGCCCACTTAAACCAGGTATTCAGATATTTATTAAATTACTGCCATTTTATAACAGGCAAAGGTATTAACTTTATATTCAAGTGCTCCTTAAAAACCAACAACAATTTTGAAGGTTTCATCTGTTTTTTTCAAAAAAATAGTAGTTACGCATCAATTTAGTTTCCCAAAGTTTTCGTTTCCAATCTGTTTAAAAATAAGAGACGTAAGGGACATTAAAGAAATACACTGTATATAGGGTGACTCTAACTTATGCGCAAAAAATGGGAAAATAATTGCTGAGGACAAACAATAACCAATTATAAAGAAAATGGTAAATTACATTTATTTAGGAAAATAATTAAATATTATAAATAGGAAAAACAATCTTAGCACAAAAATATCATTTATGAAATAGGTTTAAAAAATAGACAGCAATGTTATTTACTTGTTGCAAAATAGGTTAAACAACTTCTTGCAATGTAAGTTCAATACTAAATACAGGATTAACAAACAAGCTAACTAAGCAATTGCTTAGGGCAGGAATGGCGAACCTTTTGTATTAACGTGCTTTTTTGTACAAAAATTTTAGATGATTCCTACGCGTGCCATAAAATACTTTTAAAGGTACGCGCGCATATGTCAGCATCGGTCGGACGGTACGGATAGGAAAAAATAGTTTTAGTGAAATTAAACACACACACACGCACATGCGGAGTTATGGGTGAAGCATAGGTAATTATTAAAAGTTTGCGCCTTTTTACCCAGGGTATAAAACCACTCTGTTAAAACCCTTTCGGTAGGAATTGGCCTAAATTCTTGTCAAATAACGTAATTTCTGACCTGTATCGTACATATAAAACGGTAATGGCCGAAGTTTAATTAAAGTTGCTATATTCTCGCCGCATTTTTAAATCCGATGCCAACCTTTCGCACATAGGTGCACTGCTTTATTTAATTTAACTTGAACTATTTTGTCCGATCCGTACCGTCTATCCGATGCCGACGTATCTGCGCGTACCTCAAGTCGGTAAAAGATTTAAAAAGTAAAAAGTTATTTATTTTTAAATAATGTCTAATGGTAGGTTTAGATCTGACATTTATTGCATGATATTTATGTCAGATAGAAAATGTAAACGCGGTCAAAAATTTATGTTTGATAGAAATTTTTTATTGTTTACATTTCTATCTGACATAAATATCACGTAATAAATGTTAGATCTAAACCTACCATTAGGCCTGTTAAAGAAATAGGCCTCATCTGCGACCGAGCATTAAAAAGCAATAAAACTGACCTTTAAGCGACCTATGGATTTAAATAAGAGTAAACCATAAGCATTGTTGCCAAGTTGTTCATAAACTCTTCTAAGGTAGAAAAATAGGGATTTGGTCGCTAATGCACCGATTTTATTAGCGGTCTCAGATAAGCCTGTCGCAGATAGACCGACACCCATGAAATACAATACTTTTCAGAGTGAGTCAGTAAAAATTGAAGGGTAAGAAAAAAGGGTTTGCATCGTCCTTTGCCGCTGTATTATATTCAAAGAAAAATTAAACCGTTTAAAAATACCCTTGCGTGCCCAAAATTTAACGCGTGCCATTGGTTTGCCATTCCAGGCTTAGGGTATTACGTTGTGGGTGCACCAGCACTAGCACATTGGCTGTTGTTGAGGTGACTTGCACCCTGATGCAAGAAAATATTGGTTGCTATAATAGAATGTTTTTGGTAAATATATCATAAAGGGAGGCTAGTTTCCAAGTGTTTAATCTTAATTCATACCAATTACATAAATGCCTCAATAATTGTATTTTTCAAAACAATTTAACACAATTTAAACAAATTACTTTTAATGCCATCGCTTCATTCATAACACAGTGTTTAAACTTATGTTCATTTTTTATAAAATATAATATAACAATCTAATATTCGACTGTTTAAACTTTGAAATGACCCCTCTTATATAACACATTTGACGATTTGTTTACTGGAAATTAATGCAGTAGCATACTGTTTTAACTTTTAATATAAAGTTTAATATATAGCTTCAAACAAAAAGGACAACAAAATATATTAACTACACTACTCAAAACAATTATCGCATATGCTCGATTTCTTTCATAAGCTTTAATACAAAAATGCTTTGATTTAAATGGCCAAATCTCTTTTAATAATTAAGTTATTAAGACAATTAAAAAAGAAAATGTTAAGAAAACGTGAAGCTATAACTTTATATTAACCGTTGTTTTTTACTGTAAGCAATAAATCCTACGGGGTGATAAAAAAATTGAAAAATGAATAGTTTTTAATCGCCCTATATAATCTGCTGTTAAAAGGGAGAAATCTCATTTGTTAATAATTTATACCCTTACCCATTTCTGATATTTTATAATCACAAATTTGACTACTCCCTTTCAACAGCACATCATACAGGGCGATTCAAAATTAATCGAGCATATGCGATAATTCTTTTGAGTAGTGTAAATAACAAAAAATATTATCAATATTAATATTGCCTACGCTACAAAACTAAACATAAAATTAGACCCCATTGAGAAAAAATGTAGGTATTAAAAAAAATACATAAATAAATAAAACAGGATATTTACTATAATTCAACTTGTAGGCCCCAGGTACCAAATATTTTATATTTAACCCATCACACATTTTATTTTCTATTTAGCGCCAGATTAGTCTTCCTTGACTCATTGATGTTCGTATAAATAGTTTCTTATAAGTTTAAAAATTTTTGATTTAAAAATAAACTGTGTGTAAAATAAAAAAATTATATTTTATTCTTTATTTGTTTTCTTGGAGATTAAATTTAAACAAAATATTATTTAGCTTTTCACCAGAATAAAACAAAAAAATTATTTAACATTTTAAGAAAATTAAAACTTTTATACATTATGAAGAACTATTCTGCTCTTACACAATATAATAAAAGTTATTATTACTTTAAAAGAAATAAATACATTTTTTAAATTTTATTCTAGAGAAAAGCCAAATAATGTTTTGTTTAAATTTAATCTCCCAGAAAACAAACAATAAATGCATAAATACTTTATTATATGGCTAAACCTTTTTAGTATTCTTTTTATCTGGTTAAGGTACCTAATAGGTGTATCTCTTACCAGTTAATTTTTTTAAAAGTAATATCAATCTCTAAAATGTTCATCAGACATTTCATTTTTAATTTTTTCGGTTTTCTAACAAGTTTATCAGTGGGTTTTTTAGGTAGACCTTTGCCACATTTTTGGTAAACTATTTATCACATTTTTGGGACGCAACCATTGGCCCAGTTCTCGTCTGGCGTCATAATGTATAAAAGTTTTAATTTTCCTAAAATGTTAAATACATTTTTTAATTTTATTCTGGAGAAAAACGAAATAATATTTTGTTTAAAAATAATTATTTTTAGATTGCCCCATAAGCATTGCGCCCTGGCGCCGTGCACCACTTGCACCATCTGGCCCTTACTTCCTGTCGGCCCCCTACACGGTGTAGGGGGCCGACAGGAAGTAAAGCTGTTTAAAAAATTACGTGGGAACCTTTTCTTGGTACTCACAAATTTTAAAGGTAGCATCGCTAGAAGGTCCCACAGGAGTGAACTGCTTGGGACATCAGATAGTCTTAATCCGGCACTGAACCATCATTGCTAACATAAAAATGTTTATTGTGTTTGCTAAGTTATTAAATTTTAAACATTCTGTAGGTATAAAAATCAGTTCACTTACAGGTCAAAACACCACTAAAAAGGAACTAAAAGTAGCACGTCGTCAACAAGCAGTCACAACGATTACAAGTCCTGGCAAAAAACCAAACTTTAAGGAAAGAAAATTAATGCTGAGGAAAACGGCTTCAACGGTCTTTACGTAAAAGCTCATGCATGGAAATTTCAGGTAAATTTCATAACCGGAAAATAAGGTCGTTTAAACCACAAAAGTCCTTAAAAACATTTTATAAAAGTGAATAATGGCGACAAACTGAGTCAAATGTGTCATGCGGAGGGTTGATAATGGGGTGCGGTAGTTCTTTTAAATGTCGCATATCGTTGACAGGTGGCTTAACAATATTGTTAGTTGCGCTAGTTGATTCAACTTGGGGTGAATACAAATGGAAAATATTAAAAATTGTGCGGGGATCACATATGTGAATTTTTATTGTAATGAGTGATAGAGAGATGTAATGTGTTTATAGTTGGGACGTAACAATAAAAATAGTGATACTCAAATAATACCTCTTTACACAATCAAAGTATCATTAATCTTAAGTACTTTAAATAACATACATAAATAGTTTTAAGTCTGAACTTAGGATACATTTACAGGGGTGGTTATGTACATACATATTGTACATATTAATTTAGAATATGTTTTATAAACAGAATGTCCACAGATAAAGTTTACAAAAGCATAACAGACAAGATATTATTTTTGCGTGTAAAAAATATGATTTAAGGAACAAAAACTTTAAACATATTTATTCGCAGCTGAAAATATGTATTAAATACAAAGGAAAAAATTGACTGCTTAAACAGAAAATTTTAAAATTTAAATATAATATAACTTGTTCATATTTTAAGATTTTTATTTTATTTTCGTTTGTGAAATTTCAAATAAATATTTTTAATAATACCAAAACCAATTTCCTTAAACTGTTTAGTACCTCTGTAAAAAAGAGTTAGTCTAATTTCACACTAGCAGGGAACGGATAGACGGTGACGAACCGACGCTATCGAAGTATATAGAGTCTAATGAGACCTTTTACACGTTAAAAATCCGAATAGTCGGCAAGCTCTCATAAGGCTATACCTATAAAAATTATTAGTTTGTCCGGCCCGGCTGGGCACGTGTCAAACAGAGGAAACGAATTGGTTCTAATTAGTTAGTATAGTATTGTGAACACCTAGTATAAAAAAGTATACATTTTGGGAATTTTAAAAATATACATTTTTGGGAAATTTAAATTTTAATTAGTTTACTTAACATTGGGAAATTTGCTACATAAAAATATACGTGAGGTGTCAAGGTCTTAAAAGTATAAATTAAACAATTTTCTAGGTTACTCTTATAATAATAAAATAAAAACATTAAACAAACTGGGTAGCGTAGAAATGCAAAACAAACACTGGAAAATTTGATATTTAAAGAAGAGAGAAAGAAATTAAAAGGGATTGATTAGATAAGAGGTAGTAACAGTGAAGTGCAGTAAAAAGTTAAAGTTTTAGTTAAGCCCCCGAACGGGCTATCCCTAGGGATATGCCCGTACTAAATTTAGTTAATCAAATAAGTTAAGTTGGTCCTAAAAGATATGCTCGTACTAAATTTAGTTAATCAAATAAGTTAAGTTGGTCCTAAAAATGCAAAGTTAGTTTTGATGGTCCACCGGTCTCATGGTCCCAAGAAGATAGTTCCATATGGTAGATTTGCCCAGTGACAGTATTATACCGGATGGTGCATTGCCAGACTGGTCATAGGAAATCCTATGTTAAGTTTTATTTAAATAGAAATAACGAAATTTGGTGTGTTAGCTTATCTTATTAAAATTTTCAAAATAGTCATTTACAATTTTGTTGTAAAGTCAATAGAGGAGCCAATTTTTAAAAATCTCCAAATTTAATATACAGTTCATTCCAATTAAAACGAGCCACCTCCCATTATTTGGTAATTTGTAGACTTAAACAAAATCCTGAAATACGTCAAGTTTTATTTTAAATTTCTATTTCTCAAAACAAAAACAAAAATTACTCTGAGCATTTGCGACATAAATAGCAACTCCGTAAGCTGGTTAGCGTTTTCACTAGCCGGTACAAGACAGACGGCTAAATAAGGGACCACAGACGATATTACCCAAAATATTGTACAATAATATTATTATTCGTCCCCAAATAGTGCATCATATTTGCGCAATGTGTATCTTTGATATATTGCTTAACAATTAGTTTTGTTTTGTAACTAATGTTAAAACACTAATAAGAAATAAGTAGTACTATTGACATTGTTTTGGCAAAATGTTTAAAAAAGAAAAAAAATTTAGAAGTAAATGGGTAAATCGTTTTTATTTAAATAACGTTGCTATAGTCTTTGCTTTTTACATTCCACAAAGCTGGCAAAAAATGTTAAACTTTTATGACTTTCTGAATAATTTTTATTTCTTCTTCTTTTGTTTTTAAATCCATATTTATTTTTGTAAAACAAATACTCCCGTATCTTTAAACATAAATAATTGTGAAATAATATCAAAACACGACACAATAAATCACTATTGCACGATAAACATCAAACTGTTTTTGATTAACACAATTATGTGAAATATTGCGCAATATTATTGATCAACGCTCGAATTAACATGTGTAGAGTCTTATGTTAGCTCTGCATTTTTTCACATCTGAAAGCTCATAAGAGTTTATAATATGCTTCGTAACCATCTGGTACAGGTTATAGAAGTGGTAGAATCTCAAATTTTAGTACACGGTACACGTAATCTAGATACCCATTTCACCCGGGTATTAAAACTTAATATTTTAGCTGCAACATACATTGTTTCTGGATCTAAGTTCTCTATAATCTAATTAATTTCTGCTCTCGATAATATGGCAATACCATACCGATAAATTATAAAATTATTCAATTATCCCTTGAGTATAGAAATGGATATTGAGCATTCCAGGAATACTCTTGCATAATTTAGTCTTATAGTGGTTTAAAAGCAATTTAATTACAACCCTATAGAAATACGTATTTAATACATTTTTGTGTGTTGGTATTTGTTATAAAATAATAATAATAATAATAATAATAATAACCCTTATAATATAGGGTATAACAAAAACTAAAAGACATAAAACAAATCTGATTGCCCAATCTCGATTTCAATGTTTAAAACAAATTAGGTGGTATAAGGAAATCATGGCTAACTTGATTCGTTTTGGAGACACAGAGTGAAGCTAAATTTATAGATTGACGTTTCTGTTTCCGTTTGCCGTTTGACGTTTTCAGTTTGAAGATAAAATAACAAATTTCTATTGGTCAATTTATATTTTCTGTTTACCGTTTCCATATACCATATCAGAAATCAAAACGTCAAATGGCAAACGGAACCAGAAACGTTAATCTATAAATTCAGCTTTATTTTCCAATTTTGTCAATTTGGCCAGACACTTGTAACTAATATATAAATACAAAAATTTTAGGGATTTTTTGGGTAGATTTCAGTAGCGTACCTATATTTTTTGGCATTGACTATTATTTTAAATTTATGACACAAACCTGTTTTATTTTAATGGAACCTTCTGTTTTTATCATCAATAGAAAGGTCGCCCTAAAAGCCGTAATAAAATACCACATTTGAGATTTTTAATTTGTCATAGTTTTAGAAATATACCCATCTTCGGGAATTCAATATTAAAGTGGTAGTTTTTAAATAAAATAGCCTGTATATTTTATTACTATTTAAAGACATATTAAACACTCTTAAGGACGTTCCCAAAAAAACACTATTCTTGGGATTTTTTAAAACTTTGAATACACATACTTATAAGTGTCCTCTATACATCGGAATTTTTTAATAGGCCTTGCGGGACCAAATTTCGAGATATAAAATTTTAAAATTTGCATATTTAACATGTAAGTCCTATCCTGACCGACGTTTTAGAAGACGTTTAATTAAATATCATTTTAACTTTCTTTAGAATTTTTACCAAATACTAAGTATCAATAATTAAGGATGTAACAAACGTTTTACTCAAAAATAAAACACATATGAGCGGTACTGTATACGCGGTATCTCAAAAAATGTGAATTTTGCTCAACAGGAAAGTACTATTATTTTTTACAATACCAAAAAATTTTATATAAAAAATATGTCTTTCAAATCAAAAGAAGCGTTTAAATATGCAAACTTGTTTATTTTAGCTATTTTTGTGAAAAATAAAAATGAAAAATCGAAAAGAGTATTCTTCTACTTTTCTCGAAAATTTTTAAGGTTAGGGTAAAACCAGTTATTCCATTAGTTGTAGGTTTTCTAAGTTTAAGTATTAACAACTTTTACATTAAACTTTTTTAAAGTTATTGTTTAGCTTTAAAATTAAAAAAACATTATTACCCTTAACAATCACCCCCTTCACCCCCTAAATACATTATTTTAGTCTGAAAGTGTTTTTCTTACATAGTTAGGATGAACTTAACAAAACTATACCATAAGTTTGCTCTAAGGCATTTTTTTAGCAATCATTGTCTGGACTATTATTAATGTTATTACTTATTTTTTTTCCGAGCAAATCTGCCATCCTTTGAGTACAAAGTCATTAATTTAAATTAAAAATCTTTCAAAACAAATATACTCTCTACAATTGAGGAGAAAACGTCTCTAGAGACTTAAATGGTCGCATTACTCTTTGGAAACGTTCTTAAGAATTTACCACATTTAAAAAAATGTGGTTCAATATACTGTATAAGCAATAGCTTATGGGATATCGGCAATTAATGCAATAACAAAACAAGCACTATTAGTCACCCAAGTTTACATGCCGGTATAGCGTTAGATTGTCTTTTGTCCTTGCATTGCCTATAATATGTATAATTGACAAGGCCGACTTAACTCGTTGGGGCCAACGTTGGTGGGTTAATTTGGTGAAGCGTACACACGTTGGCTATTATACTAGTTTTTTTCCGCTGCTATTAAAAAGAAAAGGCCACGTCAAAGAATTTGTTGCTGACATCTCGACGGACGCACTGAGCGTGTTGCAACAGGACTAAGCATATCGCCAATAAGTGGACGGGTCGCGAACGTTGGAAAATATTTCTTTGATAAGGCTGGCTCCACACGTTGGCCCCAACGCCACTCGTCCAACGTGTGTATCTAGAAAATTGCATTGGTGCCAACGTTGGAGCGACCGCTGGTAATTGGCCGGCGAGTGTCGGCGTTATCAAAGGAATATGTGCCAACGTTCGGAACCCGTCCGCATATTGGCGACATGCTTAGTCCTATTGCAACACGCTTTGATGCGTACGTCAAGATATTGTCAGCATCAGCATAGAACTATATAAAAGCGCTTAGAGCAATTTCGATTTCAGTATCGGACATCTTGACATTGGCTTTGGCTGAAAGAAACTGGGTATTAGCCGATGTGTGTACGCTTCACCAAATTAACCGACCAACGTTTATACCAACGTGTGAAGCCGGCTAAAACCGTCACTTGCCGGCCAATTACCAACGGTCGCTCCAACGTTGGAGCCAACGCGATTTTCTAGATACGCACGTTGGACAAGTGGCGTTGGGGCCAACGTGTGAAGCTGGCCTTAGTGACAATAAAAGTAAAAAATCTATAGTATTATTTTAGTTACATTTTGCATGCGCATATATTTTCAGCTCAAGAGAAAATTGTTACTTTCTAACCATATGTTGCTCGTTTTTAAAACTAATTTTGAACCTTTGTACCTTATCTATGGCATTTTTGCCAGTTTTCTTAGGCTGTTTTTGTCTTAGTCCAGTTAAAATTTAAGCCGATATCAAAAGTAAATAAATGCAAAGGATTTATTTCAAAATATTTATTTCAGACAGTGGCGACTCTAGCGTTTTGCTATAGGGGTGGCCAAGGTCCTCAAGTACGTTAAACAACTAACCTGAACTTTTTTAAGGGAGGTGGGAGTGGGCCACCTCTGCCCCTAGCGTCACCACTGTTACCAGAAAGTATGCTTCAGTTATTATTGTATTTGTTAGAATATTGGCTATGATGGGGTGACGTTATATAAGTAGTAACAATTATAGTGAAACTATAATTGTCTAAGGTATTAGTTTTTTTTTTTTTTTGAAGTTTGATAATAGTATTTGTGTTATAGGAATTGGTAATGGCTTTGAATTTAAAAATAAAAAAATCTTTCTCTGAGGGTTTATTTTGTACTAATCAAACTTTTTACTTTTGAAATGTTTAAGAATTGAAGCTTTATTTGTGTGTGGCACACAATAAATTATGATGTATGAAAACTTTACAAAAAGAAATTTTCTTTTTCTCACATTATAAGAATTAGTGCAAAAAAACTTGGGTTAAGATTTTTTTTGGAGTTGCAAAAAAGTTAATTATTTGGTTAGCTATTCCCCAGCAAAAATCTAAGTTTTATATTGAAAGAATTTTCTATTTGTATTTTTTTAGCGAATTTTATTGTCAAATCCCAAGTTATGCAAAATTTTCTACATTTATATATAACTAATGTTTTTCAAAATGTTTTCACTTGTATGTTGTTTTTATACAAAAATTTTAAGTTGCCTCTATTATTAGAAAAAGACAGACATATTTGCAAGTTTTAAGATGTGACGGTAAAATTTTATCAAATTCACTGACACAATATAGATAGTGGATTCGCTTTTCAAACTTAAATTTTCTCTGGGAGGGGCTAACCAAAAACATTTTTTTTTCGTGGGTATATTCTTCTAAGCCCAGTAGCGTCTAGTACATACATATTTAGTTTGTTCCATGTTTGAATTTTTAGATACAATAATTTTGAAATCCTGGTTTTGCCCTTGCGGTAAGTTATACATATCTAAACATATATAAAATAATATTTATATGTTATGTTTTTGCTGCCCCAAAAATAAGGTGTGTTTTGCCCTCTCCTACTTTCTTAACATATTAGTTTTACGGTGTATTTTTTTTAAGTAGTTGTAAGCTAATAGTATTATTCCATGATCATATTAGCTCCTACTACCATAAAAATCGGCATATTTTTTAGTTTAGGGTAGATTTTAAATAAAAAATAAAACTAAGAATAATTTGTTTAGTTTGCGCTTAGGCAAAAGCATATTAATTTAGTTTGTAATTGGGAACTTTGTAAAATGAAACCACATAATAACATGTTTCAGTATAATTGATTCAATAACTGAACATATTTTACTGCAAATGCATCACAATTCCATCTTAATAATTCAATTGGCCCTAATTATGCAGACTATCTATGCATCAAAGAAATTGCTATGGTTACCATTACCAATCAATTACCTATTTTATTGCAATTACCCTGTTTGAGCTTACAACTAGCTATTGTTACTAATAATTACCCGTATACTCGGAACAATAGATTTAGGATTAACAATTAATCATATGATTATACAATTTCATTATTTTTACCTTTCTGACAAGAAAAAAGCATTATATGTCAAAAACCCCAACTAAAAACGTAACAATTTTTCACAATTGTTACGTGTTTTAGTTTTTTTTTTAATTTAAAAAGATGGTTATTTAGTTAACAAGTGCATAAAGTTCTTTTGTAAATAGCGAAATAAATTCTAGTAGGTATTGAAACAAAACAGTAATCCAAAGTGTAAACTGTTAAAAAAAAAAGATAATTTTTGAAACAATAACACTTTATGTAGGCTACCAAAATAAATTTTTTAATAACGATCAATTTTTTTAAGAGGCGTAGAAAAACATTGTTTTCCGATTATGTCTGTTATGCATTAAGTCCATCTCACAAGATGACACAGAAATCCATATTTAATTTTACAAATCATAACTCTTAAGTGCAGTAACGTATTTTCAGTGGCGACTCCAGCGTTTTGCTTTGGGGTGACCCGGCTCTCAAGTACGTTAAACAACTAAACTGCACTTTTTTTTGCTGACAATTTTCATTTATTCATTATTTTGTTTTGGAAACCCCTGTGCTTCTAATATTTAATTATTTTCTTCAAGGCAATCTTTAAAGTGGGGATGGGCCACCCCTGCCCCCTAGCGTCACCACTGTTACCAGATAATATGCTTCAGTTATTATTGTATATGTTAGAATAATGGCTATGATGGGGTGACGTTATACAGTGTGTCCCAGGACAGGTGTTACAAGAGGACAAATGGACCAAAAATATTTGAATTTTCAAACGTCCTTTTGGGAAAACTGGTCGCATGGTTTAAAAATACACATTTTTACTCCAATTGGTATTATACACGGAGAGTTATAACTAAAAATAAACGATCAAAAACCACATTTTTTTTAAGAGGCGTAGAAAAACATTGTTTTCCGATTATGTCTGTTATGCATTAAGTTCATCGACAAGATGACACAGAAATCCATATTTAATTTTACAAATCATAACTCTTAAGTGTAGTAACGTATTTTCTGTAAATATTGAGTTTATATTACTTAATGTTAGTTTCAATATCCATATTTAATAAATTAGATAAAAAATAATGTTAAACGGTTTAACTGTATCTACTAAAAGCTAAAAATAATTCGGCAAGTCCTAGCTACCAGATCGCACCAATCTTCTCAATAATCTGAGTTATTGATCAGAAAAATAATATGTTGGGTACTTAAAATTACTCTGGATACGGTACGCCCATGATTTGTCTGACTAATACCCCATATTAATGAGAAGATTGGTACGTTCTGGAAGCTAGGACTCACCAAAGTAGTTTTTAGCTTTTAGTAAAGTAACCGTTTTACATAATTTTTGTTTTTTATATAATTTATTTTCAAGTTTTCAGTTTTGTTGCTAGATTATACTTCTTATTCTATTAAGTTCATTTAATCACTATAACAAACCAGAACTAACCAACGATTTTATATTGAGGTAGTTGTGGAAAAATATGTAATCCGCCATTTTGTGTCGGCGGCCATCTTGAATTTTAATTTTTTCATAGGGAGCTTTATTCTACGAATTAAGCCCTTTTATTTGATACCCATATTGAGGTACTTGTGAAAAAAATATGTAATCCAACATTTTGTGACAACGGCCATCTTGGATTCTAATTTTTTTATAGTGATCTTTATTCTACCGTATTGTGATCATGATTACGAGTGTGTACCAAATTTCAGATCGATCGGTCGTCAGGAAGAGAGTTAAATTCTAACTACTAGATTTGACCCAAATGATAATTTCAAACAAATAACCACGTCAAGTTAAGTAAAACCGTGTAAAAATGGGCAAACACGTTGAAAACCCTGTGTAATATAAATTTATTGTTTGTGTTATTTTAATTTTGCCTCATCTATAAAGCCATGTACAGACTTGGATACAATCGGGACAACATTGTCGGCCGACTGTATCTAGTTCAAAAAAATTTTCAGCAAAAAAGTTGGCCAATATGATGATACAAGTGTTTCGCGTCCATACTAGTTTTAAAGCTCATACAAACCTGCCGCTCGTGGCTGCTCCGGTTGTATCGGCAAGCGTCGATCTCCGGAGTTAAGCAGTGAAGTGCGCGCCCATAACTTGGATGGGTGACCGGCGGCACACGGTGTTCTGCTGCTCGGGGATGCGGACCGAGCAACAACCATCCAAGTTATGGAATGAATGGTGTGTGAATGGGAAGTAGTAGGGGTCAAGGTACAATAAGCCTTCAGGCTGCAGTGCACCTCCTAGGGGGCGGTCGTCGGCCTGGGTGGGATGACCCCGAAAGGGTGAAAAAAACCTGCCGAAGTTTTCCATATTAAATGGAAAACAGTCGACTTGCCGATTTTTTGGATGAAAACGCCCCCCGATGTAGCCATGGCGTTTTGCAACAAGTCGGCCGACGGATGTGCAACATTCAAGATACAGTCGGCCAAAAAATGTTTTCACCGATTGTATCCAAGTCTGAACGTGGCTTAATGATAACTATAAAACCTCAAAGATAACAGAATATTTGTATAGAAAATAACATGGATCAGTAATTGGCAGAAAGCCTTTATGTACTAACGAGCCAAAATTGTTAACAAGCAGGGTCGGCAATATTATAGAATTCGAATATTCTACATTATACAAAATTTAGTATTTAATATACTTCTTTAAAAAATTTAAAATGTCTAAATAATAATAATTAATTATTTAAATTTAAATTTAGGTATTAAACAAAGTAACCACAAAGGTGATTTCGTAAATGATAGAGCTGACAAAGTAAGTCAAAATAAATTAGTACTTCAAATACACAAAGAAAGCTTAGGAATATGTTAAACTTTGAAGTTATATTTAAAAAAATATGTTATATCTTTTGAACGGTTGCCACAGAATAAATGATATTTGGGCAACCGTAATAACACATACTGACATACTAATGGTGTTATACAGGGTGAGATGATTTTTTTCCGTTTAATGTGTAAATTTTTGACAGGGATGAAAAATTTGACATTCTGCTTTGAAAATTAAATATCTTAATCTTTTTTCTACAAAATAGAAACCTTATTTGAATCCATATCTTGTGTCGTTTTTTATAAAATCGCAATTTATAAACATACATCAGTAATTTAGGATGTAATAACAACCCCATTTATTAAACAAAAAATATTAAAAAATTATAAAACTATTTAAAACAGTGTTTATGGGCACCAAACTTTTTATATGAAAAAATAGGTTTGTTCCAGCAGGCTGTCAGAAATGTTTGCAACCGTTCGGATTCTGCGCACGTCAAATTTGTCGTTCCAGCAGTGACATGTTTCTAACATTATATAATTGTTTGTTGTACCAGCAGTAGTTTTAAAATGTTGGAACCTGTTTGAAAAGTTTGCAAACTTTCTTCAAACATTACTGACAATTTTTAACATAACCTTTCTTGTATTGACGTATAAGCAGTATGCACGCCTTATTTATTTTTCGTTCCAGCAGAAAACTGTTCCCAACATTTCTGACTAATGTTTATAACAATTTCTGCGTTTTACGATTGTTGCTAACATGTTTCCAACATTTTGCTGGAACAAACCTAATAAAGGGTGTCCAGTAACTTAACCAACAAACCTTAACTGCCGTCCGACGGAAAAATACCGTATGTAACATTTTTTTAAATGAGTTTTTGGTATTTTTGTATTCTGTTACCTTAAATCTTTTTATTGTTGCAAAAAATCGATATTTTTATTAAAAAAAACAAGGAAAAACTTTTTATACTTAAACGTGTGTCATAAACGTCTCAACTTTGGAATTACAAAATTTTATTTTTTTAATCCTTTTTTTATAGTCACCACTAATTTAGATATTTTTAAATAATTAAGAAAAAGCCCCTATGTATTAGTGGACAATTTTTGGCATACAAGAAGAAAAAAATTAACACCATTATCGTCCGTGACGGCTTAAAGGTAAAAATTTTTAGGAATAAAAGGTACGCCACTGCATTTTTAAAATAAAAATATTATTTTAAAATTTCCATTAATATTTAAACAAACTTAATCCGTTGACTTTTTTATAAATAAACAGAAACCATTTTTTGGCATGATAGCATGATAAAATCCCTATCCAATTTTTTACTACAAAATTTAATATTAGCGATACGAAATGACCATGCCGAGAAAAGATCTTAATTTCTTTACGCGAAAACTGTGCATCAAATAAAAAAGTACAAAATCAAATTTGTTTTAAGCTATATGGGGTGTAATTTAATTGATGGCTAAAAACAAGGGCATAATTTTTTGCTTATTTTTAAAAGGAAAGTTCATATAAACATATTTTGTCCTACACCTCATAATTATTAAGAACAGGGAGTTAAAATTTTAAGAAAAAACCTTATTCTTAATGTAACTTTAAAACTGTGGTAGATGTTTTCATGAAATTTGGCACAAACCTACTAAGCACCAATAGGATTTTTTTAATATTTAGCATTTTTAATTATTTCAACCAATGGCGTTCGTACAGTATTAATATTAAAAATTAAAAACAATATGATACGCCCTTTTGCTTTTTCTAAAAATAAAAATTATTTTTTGAATCTGTACTTATTTGGCAATAAATTTGACCTTTTGACTTTTTTTTCGAACTAGTTATCGTTTTCGCATAAAAAACTAAAAATAGGGCACCAGCCTACTACTTTCAAATAATTTTGCCAACACCAAAAGTGCATCAAAGAAGGTTAAGGAGGTCAAATTTGTTGTAAAATAAGTGTTAATTATAATAATAATTTTAGTTTTTAAAAAAGCAATGGCGTATCATATTTTTTAAAGAATTTCAAGTAGACATCCCATATAGACGCCAATGGGGAAAATATGTAAAAAACTTTTACATCAAAAGAAGCCTATTGGTGCTTACTAGGTTCATGTTAAATTTTGTAAAAATATACTAAATATTTTTAAAGTTACAATAAAAAAACGATATTTTTCCTAAAATGTTGACATCCTGTAGCTTAAAAGTTAGGACATTTAGGACCTATGTTCTAACTTTTCTTCCTAAAATAAGGTAAGGAATTATGCCCTGTATTTTTGGCCATCAATTAAATTACACCCTGTATATAAATAAAACAAACTATATTTAAAAAATGTAGTGGCGTACCATTTGTTTCCTAAATAATATTTACCTTAAACCCCTCACGAACGACACTGGTGAATTATTTTTGTCTTATTTACCAAAAAATGTCTGCACAAGTTATCTAAAAATATTTTAACTGGGATAAAAAAATATTATTAAAAATCTATATCTTTTTTAATTTTTTTACCATCTTGTACTTTAAAAACGATTAAGATGTTTAATGTTACTGAAATCCTGTATAAATTAAAATAAAAAATTTAAAAAAGTTAAGTGTTTTCTAAAACCGATTATTCTATGTTTAAAAATAATTAATCCTTGCCAATTTAGCTAACAAAATAATTTTTATTTTTGGAATTCTTTGTTTTTTCTTTATTTAAATAGCTCTTCTTAAGCAAAAAAAATATTAATACTACTTTCTTCACAAACTGTTAGTAACAAAAAACATACGTAATGCGAAGTAAAATAACATCATTGTATTGTTTTAAGAAACATCACCATGTTTAAAAATCTGAGGTCTTTTAAAAACCCTAAATAGTATATTACAAAATTTTTAAAGTAACTTATTTTTTTATAGCTTTTATTAGCCATTTATATTGCGTTAATCATTACAACCCTTTTAAATTAATGTAATGCAGTTTTACTATAATTTTGTAAATAATTTTACTTAAATAAAAACCAACCAATAAAACCCTTTGGAAAGTAGGACTTGCTGAATCTCTTTAAAACCAATATCAGCGCTTAAAGCCTAGCAAAGTATCTCTTTCTTTATCCCTTAAAACCTAATAAAGTTAAAAGCTTTGAATGTAAAAGCCAATTTTACGCATTTTTATCGATTTAAGCTAAACTTCTAATAATTTCAAAGCTATTTCAGACAGCTTTAAACTGGCTTTATGAAGCATCTTACATGAACGTCCCTAAAACTATTTCACCCTAAGCCCCTAACTAATATTAAAATCGATAAAAATTTCTGTAATTTTAAATTTAATAAGAGGGTGCAGGGACTCTTTATGTGCTAGGGAAATGGTTATTACACGATGGTTTTATAAAAGAACTGTTTGGGGTTGTTTCATTTAAAATAAAATTTGGTTACGCAAAATTAAAATATTGTTGCGTTTATTAGAATTTATTTGGATAACCTTTAGATTAGAAAAAAGAAAACAAATAAAGAAATAAAGTATGGAATTATTTTGTTTCTAGCACAATTCAAAGCAAGTAAAAAAATATATGTTTTGTTATATAAAAAGTTATAGCCACATTTTTGGTGTATATTTAAACTCTTTCCGTATGTAGCTTTAAAGAGAAATTATGTCTTTAAACTAAAGTGGCTTAATATAACCTTTAATAAATTAAGAATATTATTAATTTTTAACCGAAAATTATAAATTTATGAGCACAAATCGACACGATATTGGTCAAAACAATTCTTAGTTTTTGAACATCATTTAATTTAAAAACATATTTATAGTCCCTGGGCCAGTAATGAAATTAACTTCATAATAAAAATTTTAAAACCTTTTAGGGGAGTTCCTTTTAACGAGTCTACCACGAATATTCATACCGCCAGCCTGTCAACGTCAAATGTTTCGGTTGTCGCACTGGGCAAACAAGTCACTTTTTTTTGTCGGACAAGTTTACCCATGTTTTACATGCAATTTTTAATAATTGTGTCGAACAGTTACGAAATCCGCCCAATCCGATAACCAACCTGTCTGTGGGTCTTATGGTTTCCAGATTGTAACTTTACGATTTTTGGCACTATGTTTAAAAGTTGCATGTTAAACATGGTGTTAAACTTGTCCGACAAAAAAGTGACGCGTTTGCCCAGTCCAAAACCCGAAATCTTTGACATTGCCAGTCTGAATTAAAGCGCCGCTTCCACATAGGGTGAAATAAATATTCGTGGAGACGCGTCAAAAGGAACCCATATAAAAAAATAAAATTTTATTAATATGAAGTTTATTTTAATACTGACTCGGGGATTATTATTACTTAAAAAATGTTAAAATAAAATAGCATAAGTTGATATTAAAAATAAAAGGTTTACACACTCCAAGGTATTTTAGAATAAGATTTTAATTCTTAAGGATGTAAGTCCTAAATGTCCTAATTTTAAACATAGTAAATTTAAAAAAAATATGTATGTATATATTTGTTTAGAATATTTGCAACTCTAAATATTGGTAGAAGAATAGTAAAATGCATCACAAAGCGGATACCCAGTAGACAGATTAGAAAAATATATACTGGGTTAGTGGAAAACCCGGAACGGTGGATTATCTTAGCAACCATTAAATATGAATGAACCAAACTTTGTGGGAAGGGGTAACTTAACATGAAGAATTTAAAAATTATATTTCCAGTGTTGCTAAGTTTATAGTTTTTTTCTCTAGGTTAAAAAATTTTGAAATATTAAATAGAATAACCTATTTTTCATTATTGTAATCAATTGCTTGTATTAACTTTATTATGACCTAATATTATCGTTATTTTAATCCTATCAATTTCGAAGATATTGCATTAAGCTTGAAGGAAAAACGATCCAATCAAAATTAGTCAAAATTATTACAGGGGAGTAACTGGACATTTTAAATTCAAAAATTGCATTTGCGATGTTTCATAAATAAATTTCTTTATATCCTTTACACTTTTTTTTTAAATCTTGAAAACGTCGCAAAAATTCTATTAATAAATTTAGAAGGTCCAGTTTTACTCCTGTACTAATATTGATAAATATTGGTTGAATTTTATTTTCGGTAATTAACCATACCTAGCCGTTTTTGTATTAATTTCAAAAAAGCATGATGCCATATCTCCGAAATTGACAGGAGTAAAAACACATAATACTAGGTCATTATAAAGTTGGCACAAAATTTGGTTGAATTAAATTTGACGGTTGCTGGGATAATCCTCCGTTCCGGTTTTTTCTACTAACCCTGTATAGTGAGGTGTAAACGCAACGCAAAATGAAATTGGTTTGGGTCTTAAAAAGGCGATGACCTTTTTTTTGCTTCTCCAAAACGATCAAACCTAAAAGTAAATGTTTAAAAAAGGTAAGGACCTTTTTTTGATCCTCAAAAGTTTTAAAGGTATCATGAGTAGGGGGCACCACAGGACTGGATTGCTTAGGGTATCAGGTACTCTTAATCCGGCACCGCTTGTAAAAAGTGTTTTAAAGAATGTAAGGAATAATTTATAAGACAGAACGCTAAAAACGGTCCTCTTTTTTAAAATTTTAACACAGTTTATACAAAAAAAATATTTTTCTTGCCTAAATAAGTAGGTATAACAATATAAGTTTAAATAAGTAGTATAAAGAAGTTTAAAGTGATTCTCCACTAGGCGCCAATTTTCACGTAATGGCGCTTTTTATGGCTTGGACCATAAAACAAGAATTTCTTCTGGTATAAAACCACAAAACATGGATTTTACATTTGACTTGTGCTTTCCAAACATTCATTACACAGAAATTGACGTATTGTCACAAATATCGCATCCCATTTTGCTTGCTTAACAAAGTTCAACTATAATTGTATGCAAAGTACATTTTGATGTTCTTCTTTATGTCAATAGTCAATACCTACCTCAGGTAAATTTATAACAAACATGTTTGTGATTTGTGTATTTTATACCTATTTAATGCTTAAAATCTTGCATGTAACTATAAATTTTCCAAAGTTTCTAATCCTACTTTTATCGCTTTTATTTCAACACTCCGTTATAGAATAAATATGATTCTTTATTACTTTGTGGTTTTTATGTACATAAATGTAAATAGAGTGGTCCGAAAATTAAGAAAAAAACATTATTGCGTCAAAGTCTAACTATGTCCTCTCTCTAGCATCTCCTATACCTAAAATAAACAGTTAAACAATCTAAAAATGTGCACGAAAACATTTAAAATTTAGGAGCTCCTTTAAAAAATTCTCGTATTTGTCGACCCTTATTTTCAAGTGAGAGTTTTTTCATGGTAAAACCATGTAGGTATATATAAATGCCCCGAAATAAGTCACGGCCACCTTTTTCTTCTTTTCAGTGCCATGCTCTGTATCCAGAGCGTACGCGCCCTCGCACATATCTGTGTCGCGCACCAAACTGTATTTGGACCGGTACGTAAAGCCGGTGGTCCCGCATCTTACTTAGCTTCTAAACCACAATGTGAGAGGGTGTATTAGGCAAAATACATCACGATGGTTTGCCATTGCCTTCCGTAAAGTGACAAGTGATAAAAAATATTGATGATACGGAGACTCGACCACCAACTTTCTTAAAACAGAATCACCTATTTAATGCCCCTTTAATATATACTTGCCTTAACCATTTAAAAAAAACTATTAGATCGCTATTAACTTTAGGTATAGAACATGGAACATAAAATATAGCTAGAATTTGATGCAAAGTTTAAAAATAATAGAGGAAAACAGGTTTTTTCCTTAGAAAATGAAGTGGATGCTCTTCGGTTATTTTTGGGACCCTATGTATACATAAATTTTGAATAAAAAAACGCAACAAAAATATATATGTATAAACACGTTATAGTATATTTCCTAACCATAACCTAAGAGTGTCACTTTTTCGCACGCGACTGCAGTTGACAAAACGACACGTAGCGGAGGTGGGTTAAGCAGTCAAGTGCGAAAAAGGCACTTTTAGCAGGTATTAGAAACGCTAATTTTATTATTTATTTTTTTTTCACAATGCTACCTAATCCCGACTTGTACATAATAATATCGATGTTAAATGTACAATTAGTAGCATTGTGCAGGTAAAAAGCAGATTAAAGGAGCTTTTTTGTTGTGGTAATATTGGTATCTGCGAAATGTGTTTCTTCCACCTTTTAAATTAATTTCGCCAAGGTAAAATGCTCCTTTAAAGATAAAGTTAATGAAAATCATTCATTGAGACTCTGTAATATATGGTTCGATATTTTTGTAATTTCTTAATAGTACTTTTCCGCACTAGTGCCATTAAGTTATGAGAAAAAGTACTTTTCCGCACCACTTTTCCGCACTAGTGCAGAAAAGTACAAAAATTTTTGAACTAAATTTTAGTGAATCGCAATGGAAGATTTTTATTTACCAACATTAATATTAGGTATAAGTAGGGTATTAGGTAGCATTGTAATAAAATAATTAAAAAAAATAATAAAATTTGGATTCAATGTTTGCCTTACGCTCGTAGAAAAATAGCGTTCCTAACACGTGCCTAAGTGCCTTTTTGCATTTGACTGCTTGGCCGAACTCCACTACGCGTCGTTCGGCCAACTGCAGTCGCGTGCGGAAAAGGCACTTTCAGCACTAGTTAGGAAATATACTATTTTTGAACTAGTGCGAAAAAGTGACTTTCAGAACTAAAATGCATGCAAAAAGTAAACATCTCGCGATTTTTTAATGAACAAATCATTGGATTAAAAAAATGCAACCTGCGCATCCTTGTCGTAATCTCATTAGGCTAGTTAAAAAGCTTTTACTCTACTTATTTACTTTTTCTTAGACTTAACCGAATTAGTAAACAATTTTTTCTAGCCTTTAAAGCTAACGCGAAGTGTAAAAGACCCAAAGAGAATATTTAAATAAATCCGTTCCATTCCACAAGAGCATAATTTATCCACGTTGTCGTTTAAACTTTATTAAAGCGCTAATAATAAATGAGATCACCTAACTTTATAAAAGCAATAAGAGAACCGATTCGCATGTAACACATAGAGTGCCGTTTCAGTATCTTAAAGTGCAGCAGAAGACTTTAATAAAATATAAGCAATGACATGCCACTTAATAAACTTAGCTTTATTAAAGCAACGACATGCCATATTTTAGGCTAATCTTGGTTAACTATTAAATAGTAAAGGGTAAATAGTATTGGGTATATATTATATATATTCATGATTGCAATAAAGAAGAACACCTAGTAAATCCTATATTTTAATGTTATTGTCAAAAAAAATCGTTGGGCGCACAACCGACGTAAGGAGGGTTGGAATCCTGCTGCGGCCAAATACTTATTTATAAGTTTTATCAGTACTTTAGTGATTAACTTAACAACAGACGGAACAAAGTGCAAAATGTATTCACGCTGACATGAGGACCCTACTCAGTTGGTAAGTTCAAAGGCCCCCCTGGGTAAGGACGTGGTCTTAAGTTATCGCACATAGGACCGTGGTTCGGCACCCACGTTAAGCTGTAGGTCCCGTCCAGCTTAAATCACCCAGACGTAAAAAGATGAGCGGCTTCAGTACATGGGTAATCCCGGCCCTATTATAAGGTCTTAGGTCTAAATGAGATCACCTAACTTTATAAAAGCAATAAGAAAACCGAATCGCATGTAACACATTTGCCATTTCAGTATCTTAGAGTGCAGCAGCAGGCTTTAATAAAATATAGGCAATGACATTAAAGCTACGACATGCCATATTTTAGGCTTATTTTGGTTAATTATTAAACAGTATAAGGTAAATAGTATTGGGTCGGGTGATGACCTGGTGTGTTAAAGCCCTAGGTTGTTGAACGCACAACCGACGTAGATGGGTTTGAATCCTGCTGCGGCAATAATACTTATTTTATACATACTTTTAAGTTTGGACATCGACTTTTCAATTTATTCCAGAAAATGTACTTTTTCTAAATGAAACACCCTCCAAGTTATATCACCATTTGAAAGACCTATCAAAGAGTTTTAAAAAAGGTCGTTATGTGATGTATCCAATTTTTAATAGTTTTGTAAATACAGCCCTTCTCAGGAATTTTATAGTTAACTGGCATTTTTTAAATAAATTATCCTGTATATTGCATCACCATTAAATAGATATTTTAAAGAGCTTAAAAAAGATACCACATATATTATGTCTATTTTGTTTTATTTATCAATACGGCCATCAAAATCTAAAAATATTGGATATGATGTCCATTATGTCTTCGACACTAGTGCTTATAGCAGCTAATAAAAATACTACATTTTTAATACTTTTTTCTACGACCACTTGTGAAAATAGCAAATAGCACACTGGTTTTATGCATAGAAATGCGTTATATCACACTAGTGTTGCAAAGTACTTTACAGCACTAGTGTTGCAAAGTACTTTACAACACTGGTGTGATACATATTATGATGTCATTCTAAAAACTGCTATTGGTTTTGCAAGTGACATATTTATTGTAGTGACAGTAAAAAAACTTTTTATTTACCTTAGACGGTAGAACCCAAATTAGCGAAAATCATCTTATGTTATATTTATTAAAATTTACGAAAAATAAAAACATAAACCAAAATAGACATAACCACAAAAACAACTTTCACTGACTGGCACAGTGTTGTCAGGTAAGTAGATCAAATTAAAAATCTCCCTTCTACCTTTGAGCACGTACTTTATAGAGGCAGCCTTGCTGCTTGACCGTTCGACCTAAAGCGTCAGAGAAAAAAGCCTATAGATCAAATTCCTTCCTCTCTTTCTTCGTGTACTAAAACAACTAGTTAAATCTTTTTTTTAATCCCTAATTAATCCTAAGGCTAATACACACTTAATGAATCCACTTTCTTTTATCCATTCATAAATAGAATCAGACCCTTCCGACGTTGCCAAATGCTTTCCATATTTTGCATGGTAACTGACGTTTGGTAGTCGTTTTTTCCTACTTTTAGGACTTTAGGTTATGCATTTACAATTTTCATATTTTTTATATTTTTTTCTTAAAAATATGAGGAAAAACTGTTATTTTTACTTAATTTTACATGTGATGTTCAGTTTCATTAACTCGTTTTACCAATTTTACCCCACCCAGCACCCCTTTTCACTCCCCGATCCCGTAAGTTTATTTACTGATATTTTTTAAAAAACGGAATATTTTGGATATGCACCACTTACGTTTTATTTAGAAGAGTGTCTAAAATATGTAAGAATCGATAATTTTTAAAAAACCCTTATAATAGCAGAAAACCGTATTAAACTATTAGCGTTATTACCTAACAAAACCATACAATTTTTATTAAGTGAGGGCCTTTTTAAATTCCAAAATGATAAAATTTATATAATGCTTCTAGGTAGGTGATTTTCGATGTAAAAATATTTTCAAAACAGTATAATATAGCAGTGAGGAAAAGTATATATCACACTAGTGTTGCAAAGTAAATATCACCCTAGTGTTGCAAAGTTCTTAATTGTTTTTTATTTTTTCTGAACAGACAAACTTTAATTTATTTTTTTTTTGGTGAATAATTTGTGGTCGTAGGAAAAATAGTGTACAGTACTCGTGTAAAAATGACTTTCTTACACTCGTGGGTTTGTCGCACTCGGCTAACGCCTCGTGCTACAATATTCCCACTCGTGTGAAATTAGTCATTTTCCACAGTTGTAATGCAATATACTTTTACCGACTTCGTTTCTCCTATAATAAAGAAGTAAGCAATAGCACCAACTTAAGTTTGTTCACCCTATATTCTCATAGTGACAATGAAAGGAGAACCCAACTATTTTTAATTTTTTACACTCCTCGACAAAAAAAAAACTGGACAAACATAATTTTGTTCAAATTCAATCTTAAATAACTGTTTCGTTTTTTGACCGATTTTAATAATCATTTGGCCCGATTGTACCTCTTTCCATCCAGATTACTATAAGTTTTATAGGATAAGGTGTTATACAGAAAAGAGCTAAATGTTGCATTATGACCCAAATTTTCGAACACCCTGTGGAATAATTTAACAATATTTTTTTTTACTAGTGTACTGGATTTTAAAGTGCCATCTTTTCCTAACATCTTTTCATTTATATTATTATCTATTCTAAAAGCAAATACAATTTTTTAAAGAAAAACAGTGCAATTTAATTATGATTTCGTAATATACGCTATATTGCAAACATACTTAAAATTTGAATGGTCATACTTTTAAAACTCATAAAGATAACTACATTAATATGTTTTTTTTTAGGTGTTTAAAAGATTTTTTACTGGTGATATATTTTACAGGGTGTTTTTCTTCACATTAAACTTTTGTCATACCCTGTATATCTTAAGAGATACCAAAATCTAATAACTGATTTGAAAATTACGAAACCAACTTAAGAAACTTATATTTTTATTTATTTTTTATCATAAGAAATAAAAATTTTGAAGGAGGTGTAAAATTATAACTTGACACGCGGTACACAAATTACATGGTCCTCTTTAAAAATTTGTATTTCCTTTCAAAATGGAGATACTGATATAAATAAATAAAAAGAAGAATGCTTAGAAAATATGGGGCTTTAAAATTCAATAAGAAGTAAGAAGTAAGACATCGTGCCACATAAATAAAGAGAAGCAAATGATTTCGCTTATAAATATAAGGTATAGGTGATTTATTTTAAACGCATAAATAAAGTCGAGCATTTGCTTACAAATGCAAGTATTAATTTATAGAAAAGTCTCGAAAAGTGATGCTACTATTCAGTCGCAGCTCATTTTTATAAGTAAATACTCGCACTTGTAAGCACATGTTCGAATTTATTCATACATTTGAAGTAAATCACCTATTTCTTTTTTATAAGCAAAAGCATTTGCTTCTCTTTATTCATATGGCCCATTGTGACAAGAAATAATTCTACAGGGTGTTCGAAAATTTGGGCCAAAATACAACATTTGGCTTTTACAACATTAAATGTGAACAAAATTTAGTATGTCCATTTTTGTTTGTCAGGAAGTGTATTTTATTAGATATTATTGTAAAAAAATATTGATATTTAAAAAAATAAACATTTTAAAGTTCAATTAAACTTCTAGATTATAATATTTCCGCAACAACAAACTTATTGTTTATGGTTTAGTAATTTAAAAGTGAGTATTTTTTTATTACTACTTCCTTGGACTTCAATTATCTTTATTTCTAAGTGATACCTACACGACGTTTTAGGTGGCAGGTATCTATCTCCAACCTTTTTTAAATGATAACTAAAACTACTCTACGAAATTTATACACCATGCGTTGTTTATCGAAGCTTGACCGATTTTTCAGGGTTTAGCAACGGCTGCCAGATTTTGGTATGTCTATACTAGACTTCCTAAATAAATAATGTATTATTGTTTAAAATCACAGTAGGTCCTTTAAAGCCACTCCCAGGAGTGACCGAAAATGCATGGTAAAACATCACCACATACAGTGCATACAGGCCAAAGTCATTTTTAAAAAAGATCACTTGAAAAAGAAAAATTAGAAGAAGCCGCTGTAATTTTAAACAACTAGAATGAATGCATTTAGCAAACCTAGTATCGTCATACCAAATATCTGGCAGCCGATGTTGAGCCCTCAGAGTTTCTTTATGAGAAGGGGTTTAGACATAAGCAAGACCGGTGATAGCTTTTGTCAGGGACGTGAGGGTGTGAGAATTACGAATTCGGTTGGCAGTTCTGTTCATAGTTGGTAGCATTATCAGCTGATGACAGAGTCGTGCCTGGTCGAAGCTTTGTTTGGTAAAAACTGTGGAAATTTGCCATTTTCATTTTGGTTGTATATTTTGCAAGGATTACCAGTTGTTAATGTTTTTGGTTAGTTTAGAGACTTCACATATTATTGGTTCGGACTCGTTTTATTTTAGGGATTTTGATAGTGTTTAGTCGAATAGTTTTCAGTCATTCGTGTTTTTATATACATATGATACTGATCAGTGTCCGCTAATTAATGGTATATCCAAAAGTTAATGATAAGGAAGATACGGGGTGTTATAGGGATATAAATATTTTTTATTCATGCATTTCGATAATTTCTGATATGTTTTAAACATTTTAATAAAACTCGGTATTCAGAAGTTTTTAGCTATTAGCTATTTATATCTGAGCAGTTGTAATTATAGGTAATACGATGTTATTGAAGGGACATACTTTCAGGTGCACTGAACAACAGAAACGTAAATACCTTAAAAACGGTTGTCAAGACCGATTCTTACTAAGTATAACTTTTTGTGCAGAAAGCATAGAGAAGCTTACTAGTTTACATACATACAGGGTAGTAACAAAAATTGGGTAGTTTTAGAGAATTTTAAATAGTGTACTCATCGGCCTCTAGTCTACACTAGTCAAAATAAATTTACTTTTTCTTTTTACTATGACACCCCCGTATCTTCCTTATTATAAACTTTTGAATATTAGATATGTTTGGTTAAATCTTAATATTTTGGCACAAGGTATCTGTGTTTTTTCTGTGTACCATTCATTAGCGTACACCTTGTATACAAAGTTTTTAAAATGGTTTTTGACTTACGGAACCATGGAAAATGTTTTGCTCTGCCAGGTACCTCATCGCCCTGTCGTCGCTTTGATAATTTCTAATTTTCAATATTTAAACCACATTTATGTTTTTGTTTTAGGTTATGCCAATTAAAATAATCCAATAAATTTTGTTTATAACGTACAGTTCTTTTTTGTTTTCTCCTTAATTCTACGCCACTGATCTGCCTAATCAAAAAAATCAAACATGGCCGAAAATGGCCCGACTTGACGTCACAGCCGCGCTAGCCAATATGGCGAATGTCGTGACCTTATCTCATCAATCGACTTTGTTGAGCCCTGAAAAATCGATCAAGCTTTAGTGGACATCGCATAGTACCTATATAGGTCGTAGTTTCCTAAGAGTAGTTTTAGTTCAGTTCAAGTTCATCACTTGAAAACGGTTGGAGATAGATACCATTTGAAACGTTGTGTATCAGTTAAAAATAAATACAGTAGAAGGTTTACGGAAGTAGTATTATTGAAAACAACACCAACAATCTACCACTAAGGAATCTTGGTTCTTGGGTTTGAATTGCGTCAAATTAAAATTGTTTACCGACCTTTACCATCGATTGCACGAGGCATCTTTAGGGATCTTTTCTTTGCGAGATTAAAACACTATAAATAGGCTCTAGATCACAATATTTCATTTTTTTTATTTAAATGGACGCAATCCAAACCCAAGAACCAAGATTCCTCAGTTGACCAAGGCTATGAAAATAACCGTTCTATGAATGTCCACCACCTTCAAAAGGGGGTCCTGCTTGAAAAAATTACTCATTTTAGCAGCAGAAACAAACTTGGTCAGACTAAGATAAAAATGTTCTCACATACTTTCTTAGTGCCCACCCATGAACATGCGGCTTTATGGGTACCTTAAGGGGTCCTGCTTTAAAAAGTAAACTTATAGTATAGTCAATTGGTAGGCCTCACTTTTTTGTTCTTTGTATTGTCTGGACTGTGGAACCTATTTTTTTACCACACTTAAGACATCCAAGGTATGTACACTGGTACTTAGATTTTAAGTATTTCTTGACTATCTTAAATTAAAAGTCTTAAATTAAATGGTAAATAAGATGCATCGAATGATAGGTAGTAACTGGTACTAATATTGTCCAATATAATTTAAAAACAATTAGACCACGGTAATTGGATTTTGATTAAATCGATATCTTATGCACCAAAATGCCTAAAACACCCCGTAAAAACCCAATTTCTGACTCAATTAACCCTTTTCATCCCTATCGACCTCAATGTCAGCTATCATGACCCTCTCAGGAACTTAACCAAGACCTTCTATCAATGCGAAGCTGACAAATCATTCCATTGATGGCTCTAATCTAAATTGAAGCGGACTATGCATATATGTCAGTCGCAGATTATGGCTTAAATTCTAACAAAAAGCACGTTTCTAAAGTCTAGGTTATGGATAGCTTCACAACGTTTGGAGCTTTTTGGAACAGTAACTTTAAACTATTTTTACTCGCCTTATTTTACAACGTACCCAATTTTGCGTTGGGTACACAGCAAAAATCTGAAAAGAATGGAGCCGCTTTGATCCTGGTCCCTGGGTATAGCGTTGTTCAGGCCTATTGACCCCTATAAACTGGCCGGTCAGCTGAAATAAATAAAGAAAACACCCCTCAAAAAAAAACAACAAATTCTACTTAAAAATCGACGTTGCAGCGAGCTTATGGGACTGTTGGACAAAATTATTATTTCCAAAACTCTAAAAGATAGACAGATTAATTTTGTTATTTTTGTAAAGCTCTTTGGACGATATTTGTAGGATTTAAGAAAAAGCAGTTGAGGAGGTGTAAATTAAGAGTTGGACTTCTGGTAGTATACAATATGAGCAACGCTGTTTGGTTCATCGGCAAGCAATAGAATAACAAAACAAGCACTATTAGTCACGCATGTTTACATGCCGGGATTTAGTTAGATTGTCTTTTTTCCTCACATTGCCTATATGTTATGTTATTTAACTGAACCTGTATATACTTACTATATACAAAAACTGATAATTATTTTTATTTTTGACAAGTTGTACTAATTACTTTTGTTTTGTTAAAAGTATTTATAATAAGCTTTATTAAAACTTTTGATTTTTGCTCTCTAACCATGTGACTACGAGGTCGGCATTTTTTATTGTCTTAACTTGCTCTGGAAAATTAAAGGAAATAAGCTTGGTCGCAGGCAGACGCGGATAACCAAGATAAAAAAATTAAAACACTTAAGCATAGCTAAATAATGCCGTCAAAATAACGATATAATATTAAATGATTTTTTTAATCCTTTTGTAAAGTTGGGTAATTTAAAAATATGTATAAAATCTGGACAATAAATTTCGAAGCCTATTATAACATTATAATTAAATTATACAAAATATCTTTTAGTACTGGTTAATAAGACATAACTTTTTCTGTTATTTTCATATTTTGTTTATAAATTAATGCTTGATATTTTTGTTAGTATCACATTATTTGTACGAACTAATAGCAACAACTAATTTAGTGCTAAATCTACATCGATAAAAATCCCTATTGGGACGAAAAATTTAAGAAATAGAAATTAGTGGAAAAAACATTTTTAATTTAAATATTAGTAAATTATTATTTTAATTTTTTAACTTAATTTTATTTTGACAACGGTGGCAGACTTGCCACCAAAACGTTGATTTTTAATTAGATTTTTTTTAGTTTTTTTCGTTATTTTGTTTCAGACGACCAGCCAATTCATATAGGTCAATAGGGCTGAACAGGGTCAGCTCGCTATACCCCGGGACCACGACCGAAGCGGTCCCATTCTTCCAGATTTTGGAGTGTACCCCACGAAAAGACCATCCGATAAATAAATCCGCCTCACCTATATAACTAGCCAGTGCATTTATTAAAATAGGTAAGACATAATATTTCGGATGTAAAATTTTTAAATTATACAAAATTTATTACTCTTAAATTCTGCCTGTCTGTTTCTGTCTGTCTGTCTAATTGTTGATTTGAGATTTGCTAATAAATTATAAAAAATTAACAAAAATCGTCTAATGCAAGGGAGTGTCTGTTGGCGTTTTATATAAGATACTTTTTTAATATTAATTTTACGAATTAAAGTTGTTCTTTATAAAAAGTTTTGCATGCATTGCACCAAAATCTAATGGGCAACCATCAGATGTCAGGTTTCAGATTATCAGTCATCTACAAGGTTAGGCCAAACATATTAAATTTATGCTGAAAAGTAAAGTGTTTTTATTTTTGGCTTATATCGAGGAAAAATGTAAAACAAAGGTTTGGGATTAAAACTTTTAAGTATGCAATTTGGTTTATTTATTAAAATTTTTTTGATTTTGTTTATTTTTGCAATAATAGTAAAAATTTAAGTTTGTCAAAAAATAAAAAACATTTACCTCTTGTAAATAAATAAAATGGCATATTAAAAAGTTATTTTTTATTCTAAACATGCTTTCTTTTATATTTACATATTTTCGATATTAGCAAAAATAAAAGTACATTACTCATACAATTTGATATTTGAGGGTTACCTTTTAGATTTTGGACTATGCAGAACTTTTTAAAACAATAAGTTTTTCGAAATATTATTAAAAAAATCCCGTATGACGTAAACTTACGTAGACACACTGTGTTTATTTTAAATTAATTTTTTTTTGCTTACGAATATATTAAGGTACATGTAAATTTAGCCATCATACCATATGGGCATATTGATTTTCAATTCAAAAATTACTAGCAATTACACTACTTTACAAAATAAAAAAATAGTAATAAAATTTGACACACATTTTTTAATGTATTTTGCCTCTTAAATACAAATCCAGAATTTGGTTATAAGTTAAAATATTTTCCTAACCTAAAATAAACATTTTACTGGTTTATTTATTTTCCACGAGTGTAACTGTAAGTCATACAAGAGGGAAATGAATATTCCGTGCGACTTGCATACTATACTTTTTCTACGACTATATTAGGATAACGAGGTTGTGAAAAACATATTATACAAATTATCGTTTTTATGCTCATTTAAAGCACCTTATGATGACCGTAGGTAATAAATGTGGGTAATGAACCATATGACATGTTTAAAATCACCTTAATTATGTACATGTTACGCCAAATTTGTGTAATTGCCGATTTCATGTATTCGGCAAAATTTACCTTAATTCGTGAAAAAGGCTGTAGAGTTGCCGATTTCTTGTAATAAGCAAATATTTTATTTAAAACTGCCTATTTCACGAGATAGGCACAATAGTTATTTTATTTTATTATCAACTTATATAATATGTATTTTTTGCATATTTTAATAAAAAATTAGAAATAAATGAAAATTATCTAACTCTTACAATTTTATCATAACATGACATAACCTTAAATTTGCTAAACTTGCTCTAAACTTGCTTATAGTAGACTACAGTAAAAAGCACCAAAACCGGTAATTTGATTGGTTGGAGCCCCACAGACTGTCACATTGGGGGGTCCTGGTTAGTTCTGGTTAGTTAAATCTTTTTATTTAATTTCTTAATAAAGGGAATTAAAAAATATACATATTTCCAACCAGAACGATCCATGACCACACTTGTGTGACAGTTTTATTTACCGATTCCGTTGGTTTTTACTGCGTAGTTCGCGTTTAATTTGATGGTTGCCAATTTCGCGTATTCGGTAAATATAAATGTGCCGAGTTCATGTATAAGGACACAGTTTTGCCTATTACAAGAAATCGGCATATCTACTGCATATTTCACGAAATAAGCAAAACTTTGCCGAATTTTTTTTTTTATCTTTTTGACATCCCACGAAGGTCTATGCCTAAATACCAGAGTACCGTGGGTGTCGGGTTATTAGATGTTTAACCCATCGTTCCCCCTGTTCCGTCAACGTTTTCCAAGCACTGAAACATGCAGTTGCATTTCACAGCACCTTCTAGACAACGCGGTAGTGCCACCACGGTCGTTATTTTTAAATAACTACTACCTAAATATGTCTCCCCGCTAGGAATCGAACCGCCGACCTCTGGCTTCAAACATCAAAGCTCTGTCCACTAGGCCACGGGGATGTTCGGCGGCTATGCGTGAAATTGACAATTACCCAAATTCGGCGTAACATATGCATTTTTTAACAGTCGTAGAAAAAGTATTTTAAACTAGCCCCTTTTAATTTCGGCAAATATTAATTATGCTTTAATTCTCTTAAATATCCTTAAATTTAGTTCACATTTCCCTACCCATATAAAAGATCATAATACAACAAAACATCCGGTGTTAAATTTAAATTTAAGCTCTAGTACCCCTTTATTTCTTAAATGATGTCAATGTCAGCTATCCTGACCCCAACAGAAACTTAATCCAGACGCTCTATCTTTCGGAGTCTGACAAATCATTCAATTGATGGCTTTAATCTGGATTGAAGCGGAATATGTTAACCTGTCAACAACAGATTTCGGCTTGGATTTAACAAAAAGCATGAATATTAGAGGCTTTAGATTACTCCGTTTATTAATTTAAATCAATATTATCAGGTAAACATATGTAAATAGTATGTGTGTGAGAAAAAGAACATAAGTCTATTAGAGAGGACAAATGATATATTTGCTTGCCAACTTCGGTAGAACTCTGTGTCAAATTATAGTATATTACATTACAAGTGTGGAAAATGACTAATTTCACACGAGTGGGAATATTGTAGCACGAGGCGTTAGCCGAGTGCGACAAACCCACGAGTGTAAGAAAGTCATTTTCATACGAGTACTGTACACCATTTTTCCTACGACCACAAATTATTCACCAAAAAAAAATAAATTAAAGTTTGTCTGTTCAGAAAAAATAAAAAACAATTGAGAACTTTGCAACACTAGGGTGATATTTACTTTGCAACACTAGTGTGATATATACTTTTCCTCACTGCTATATTATACTGTTTTGACAATATTTTTACATCGAAAATCACCTACCTAGAAGCATTATATAACTTTTATCATTTTGGAATTTAAAAGGCCCTCACTTAATAAAAATTGTATGGTTTTGTTAGGTAATAACGCTAATAGTTTAATACGGTTTTCTGCTATTATAAAGGTTTTTAAAAATTATCGATTCTTACATATTTTAGACACTCTTCTAAATAAAACGTAAGTGGTGCATATCCAAAATATTCCGTTTTTTAAAAATATCAGTAAATAAACTTACGGGACCAGGGAGTGAAAAGGGGTGCTGGGTGGGGTAAAATTGGTAAAACGAGTTAATGAAACTGAACATCACATGTAAAATTAAGTAAAAATAACAGTTTTTCCTCATATTTTAAGAAAAATATAAAAAATATGAAAATTGTAAATGCATAACCTAAAGTCCTTAAAGTAAGGAAAAACGACTACCAAACGTCAGTTACCATGCAAAATATGGAAAGCATTTGGCAACGTCGGAAGGGTCTGATTCTATTTATGAATGGATAAAAGAAAGTGGATTCATAAAGTGTGTATTAGCCTTAGGTTTAATTAGGGATTAAAAAAGATTTAACTAGTTGTTTGAGTACACGAAGAAAGAGAGGAAGGAATTTGATCTATAGGCTTTTTCTCTGGCGCTTTAGGTCGAACGGTCAAGCGGCAAGGCTGCCTCTATAAAGTACGTGCTCAAAGGTAGAAGGGAGATTTTAAATTTGATCTACTTACCTGACAACACTGTGCCAGTCAGTGAAAGTTGTTTTTGTGGTTATGTCTATTTTTGTTTATGTTTTTATTTTTTCGTAAATTTTAATAAATATAAAATAAGATGATTTTCGCTAATTTGGGTTCTACCGTTTAAGGTAAATAAAAAGTTTTTTTACTGTCACTACAATAAATATGTCACTTGCAAAACCAATAGCAGTTTTTAGAATGACATCATAATATGTATCACACCAGTGTTGTAAAGTACTTTGCAACACTAGTGCTGTAAAGTACTTTGCAACACTAGTGTGATATAACGCATTTTCTATGCATGAAATCAGTGTGCTATTTGCTATTTTCACAAGTGGTCGTAAGAAAATAACGTTTTTAGTACGGCATCAACGGTAAGAATTATATCTTACCGTAGAACAACGATAGTTGTTCTAAAAGAAGACCCATGTTTTCTGTGTTATTCACCATGGACCCGGTACAACCACTTTGAAAATTTTCTGTGAGACAGGCAAAACATGTTGGTGGGGAGGATCATATGAAAAATTTAAAAGCGCAGGAGTTAATAGTAGTGGAAATAGCGTCATGTTTTTCATACCAATTTTATACCGAATGAATTTTATATGTAGCAGTAGAATATTGTTAGATAGTCAGCAAAATAAGCGTAAGTCGCCAGTTCTGCTGTAAAGTTAGAGCACATAAAAGTCGTTAAAAAAATGGCAATAGATATTTTTATGCCATGTCAAAATTAATAAGACAGCTCTTTAGATGCAGCTGTTTGAATATCAGTTAGTTACGTATACCGTCAGAAACTTAATCCAGACGCATAATAACCGCCATAATTGTTGAACCATATGGAGAACTTTGTAATTTTTTAAACAAAAATGGTATTTAGAAAACTTGTTTCAAATAAAATTATTATTTTCGTAAAAATATTAAATGTCTGTTATTTTAAAGCAGTTTACTACATTTACTTATACTTTTTTGGTTTGGTTGGGTTAAAATTTGTTTTAATTAATGTTTTACATCGTTTTCGTTGAATAGTACCTTTTCTATACAGACTTTTTAGTTTATTTTTATGGATTTTTTTAATGTTTTTAAAAAATAAAATTTAATTACTTTGAATTATATCATTAAAAGAAAAAATCAAGAAAATTTTGCAAAAGTTTAAAAATTTTACAAATATTTATAAAGTCATTGGCGACGTCAGATACAGCTCGAGATGCCACTGGATTTATTAAATGTAATAAGGTTTTAATGCTCATTTAAAGCACCTTATGATGGCCGTAGGTAATAAATGTAATGGGTAATAAGCGCGGGTAATGGCTGTGGGTAATAAGCCATAGGACATGTTTAAAATCACATTAATTATGTACATGTTACGCCAAATTTGTGTAATAGCCGATTTCATGTATTCGGCAAAATTTAGCTTAATTTGTTAAAAGGCAGTAGAGTTGCCGATTTCTTGTAATAGGCAAATATTTTATTTAAAACTGCCTATTTCACGAAATAGGCACAATAGTTATTTTATTTTATTACCAACTTATATATTATGTATTTTTTACATATTTTAATAAAAATGAAAAATAAATGAAAATTATCTAACTCTCACAATTTTATCATAACATAACATAACCTTAAATTTGCAAAACTCTCTTATAGTAGACTACAGTAAAAAGCACCAAAACCGGTAATTTGATTGGTTGGAGCCCCACAGACTGTCACATTGGGGGTTTGTCAAAGTTTAAAATTTTTACAAATATTTATAATGTTAGTGGCGTAACGTCAGATACAGCTCGAGATGCCACTGGATTTATTAAATGTAATAAGGTTAGCGATAAATTACCCCCTTAGTGTCATAAACAGCACTGCCAGATCAGAACAAGATTGGTGCAAGGATATTTAAGATATTTACAAAACCTATTTTTTACAACCGTTATCTTGATTACGAGGAATTTGCGGAGCCATTTTATAACCTTTTTTCCTATTTTAATAAAAGAATTTTACTCTTGTGTGGCACCACTGTTGAAAAACACATTAAATAGTGTTATTTAATATTTCCTTCCAGGTTTCTTTGATTTTAAATATTTGCTCCATTTTTTAAGGTGCTATTTTTAAATTGAGTTTGATTGTTTTTATTTTTAATTATTGTCTTTTTATATTTAACAATATGTTTTTAAAGATAGTTTTAAATGCTATTTGGTGGCCTTTTAATAGCCTTTAAGAATTTTATTTCAGCAAAAATAGGAACGCATCAGAACAGTGGCAAATCCTATTTTCTTTTATTTTAGTAAATAATCACTTTTTAAAGTTTTTGTAACTTCTACATATTCTGTTGTTCTGTTGACTTGAATAAAAGTAATTGTATTCTGTGGTTAACCCTACTCCTTGATCTATTTCCTTGGCGAAGCTTTAATATTTGTGGTCTATAAAATGATCTGTAAATAAAATAACGGGTGTGTATAGTTCTATGTTTGTAGTATTTGTAAAATTTTTGCCCATTTTATTTGGCTCTTCTTGGAAAACGATATGGATTTAACCTTTTTTTTTTATATTGCTTGTGTTAGTTCTCCTCCAGCAATAGCTGTACCAGCAATAAATCAAGTTTTAACAAACTTAAAGCAATATTCAAAGAGACCTCTCCTTACCCTTAGTGATGTCATTTACTGAAGGGTAAAGGTGACCCTTTTAACTTTTGCATTAGTACGTTCCCCAGGGTTTATTAAAAACTAATGAAGTTTTGCTTTGATATGGGGTAACAAACAGTAAATTGCATTGGATTTAAATTGGCTTGGTCTCGATGCAATGATCGTAAGTCGTCTACCCAAATAAATGACAAGAATAATAAGATAATAAAATGGGGGAGCAAGATAAGTGGCTAAAGGGTATGAACCTAGTTGTTCTATTGTAAGACCGTTAACTTTAATTTAAAATGAAAGTAATAGATTTATTTTTTTTGCTAAAATTGATATAAAACACTCCAGTGTGCTGAGCCAATACAGAATATGTGCTGTTAAAGTTTTTTTCTATGAATTCCAAATTTTGTCCGCCAATAGGAATTTACCGAAACGTTAAAAATTAAGTAGTTTATAATTCCAGAAATCAAACTTTTACTTACTTACAATGGTAGTAAACAATAAAAGTATATTTATGTATGGTTATGCCAGTTAATAGTCTAAAAAAGCCCGTAAGTGGCTGACCTTCGTTATTTTGTAAAAGCTTAAAGTTTGTCAGTACATGCTCCTAACATAAATGTGGATAGAAACAATGGTAGATTATAAAGTTTGACTTATAGTGGCTTTGGCAGGTGGCAGGTTCCAAAGGTTAATAAATTAAAACTTAACTTTCGTTATTTTGTAAAAGCTGGAAAAAAAATATGCTCTTGTTATAAGTTTCATAGTATTTTATAGAGAGTGTTTCCTAATTGCAGTAAGACGAATAAAGGGTGTTTTCCTAAGCTATTTTTATGAAAAAAGTTTGTAGTAACATGGGTCCTCAAATTTTTATTTATTAAGATATAGGGTATTAAACTTTTTAAAAACCCTAAAAGTTTCTAAAACATCTTTTTGGCAAAATTTGTTAGACTAGATATAAACGTTATTTAATTAGACATTTTTTGTTGTTTTTACATAATTGTTAATAAGAAGGTATAACACTTAAATTTTTAAAGAAAAAAATGCCTAAATGTTTCTTGTATTGTCCAGGATTATACAGTTTAGCGGATTTTAAATTTTTGTGTGGAAAGCTAAGCAAGCTAATTAAAAACATGAAGGCACAAAAAAGTTGTATTTTTAGGTGTTTTATTCGAAAAAAATAAAAGTTGCAAAAAGTCTGTGGCGTACATTTCTTTGGTAATAATATCAGCTAAGATGCGTCCCACGGGGCTAATGGTCTTAAATTAATTTAGGGCTAAAGTAACTTTTTACTTTAACAAAGAACACAGCCAAATTTTATTAAAATCGGAAGAGGCATATTTAAGATATAATTAAAAACCCGATTTTCTCCTTAAAATTTAACACCTGTATCTTAGAAACAAAGCATTTCCGGAACTATGTTTATATGAACTTTTTTCATAAAATTGGCTCAGGAATATGCCATTAGATTTTCTTACCGCAATTAGGAAATACCCTGTATATTATATTTGAAGCATACCGAAAGAAGCAAAAATTTAAAAAAAATAAAGAGGTAAACTGATTTTTTAATAGAACACTTAAAACTTAAGTTCCTATTAAGGGTTTTTTTTAAGAGAAAAAAACAACATTTTATTTGGTTATCTGTCTCCAATAATTTTGGAAATATGTGGCCATTTAAGTCTAAGAAATGGCAGATTTAATATTTATCATATCTAAAGGTATAAGCTGCAAGTATACCATAGAAAATCCACATTTTACATAGTGGCTAGAAGCATTTTGGAATTTTTACGGTATCCCGCAGTAAACAAATCGGTACGTTTTCGTGCATGCGTATTTCAAAGCTATGGCCAAATAATAGTGGCTCACCGTCCCTCACGGTGCTCCCCGTACTTCAAACGGCAAACCCAGACAACGCTTTGAAAAATTAGGCCCGATGAAGACTAAAAATGACTGGTTCCCAAGCGCACAAATCGTTTTTTGCCCATAATATACCTTTTGTTTCGAGCAGGGTGGTATTTCTTATCGCATCTCGTTTTACAGTAGGTAACCATAATTTTAAATTATTCCTTTAAATGGCACAAGTACCACCCATAAGAAAATGTATTTTGTTTGAAGAAAATACAAGGTTTAAAAATGGATGATGCTAATTGAAAAGGAATCAAGCGCCAAATTGGACATTTGAGTTATCAGCAATTGTAAAAATAAATCTTGCACAAAAGTTAACAACTTTTTAATTTTGTTATTTAAACATGATGCGTAGTTTAATAAGAAATGATATTCTTAACGGAATGTCTAATCTCATAACTTTGAAATCGTAGACACTTAGATATTTTGGTCAATAGTTCCTTTTATATAAATAAATAAAACTGGAATAATACTTAACCAAAGTATCACGGTTCTGTTTAAATAAAGAGGAAAAATAATGTTTTTTTATTAAAAATTACATTTTTGCTATTTAGTCCAAAAATATCCAAAAAACTGGAAATTGAAACAAATAAATTTTTTTAATACAGTGTGTCCCAGTATAGGTATAACAAGAGAACAAATAGACCAAACATTTTTCAATTTAAAAACGAAATTTTAGGTAAAAAAATATAAAAAATGACCAAGAGTAAAGTACCCTTATTTTAAAAAAAGGAGACAAATTTTAAACCAGGCGTGTGAAACTCTTTATACATATAAAATATAAAGATTGAAGTCGTTTAGCGCCAAAAACTTATTTTTCCCAATTTGGCGCATGGTTCCTTTTTATTAATTATCATTATCCAAATATGCTTTCTTTTTGATTACATGTGCCTTAAAAATAAGATTCATTTACTTTAAAATAGTAATGGCTTTTAAAATGAAAAAAAATACTTTGATGTGTTCGATTGAAAAGATTTTATTAAAATACCCTTGGTATTATTTTAAAAACATTATATCAAGAAACGAAAACATTAAAAGAGAGAAAAAGATAATTCAGGCCTTAAAATATCTTAAATATAAGTTTTTAGATCCTAAACAAAAGAAATAAAATGTCTTTATTGAAGTTATTATTGCATTAAAATATTAGGTTTTTAATTTAAGAATCAACTCTTTTAGTAGAATGTTATTAATTCCTCAATGTGAATGTCGGGTTCTTATTCTGAATCCCTTGTTACATCGGATTAATAAGTATTGGATAAATTAAAATAGGTTACATAAATTCATACAAACGTAAATAGATGTTTTATAAAGTAGTTTTACCAAATTATGTTTGGTATCATTTGATTTTTAAGAACTTTTACTGAACTACTTGCACGTTAAGTGCCTAGTTTGGTGCTGCTATGGGTCATTTACTAAAAGAGAGTAGTTACGTCATATGACATTAATTGACATTGTTGCCACTTTTTCAGATACTATATGATTTTGTTACAAATTGTGTTGCGTAGGAATTAGGAGGTAGCGGGTGTTTAAAAAACAAATAATAAGTTTTTTAAGGTTATTTCATAAATAAAATTTAAAATAAATAATTTTTGTTAACTCCAAAATCAGTTTTATTAAACTTTTTGATACCCCTGAAACATTAACAAAGTTCTTTAAAATGCTATTGTAAATACATTTTCTAAACTATATTTTGCTAAAAAATTAAAAATAAAGGTAGTTACTTACCACAAAGAAAGTAACGGAGTTCCATGGTTCTGTTTGGCCTTAAAAAAGGAAATGACAAATTCTTTGGCTGGACCCAAAGGTTTCTATTTTAAAAAAAATTATAATGTAGAGTTAAGACAAAATAAACGAAAATAAACACAGCACATAAACAAACATAAGCGTGGCTTTTGGCATGGTATTTGTGACAACACTGCACGCTGTTGACAACCTAGATGCACGCGCGCAATCCAAAATCAAATGAATAATTTTAGGAATGTTTTTGTGTTCATGTTGGTATTGAATTAAACCAAACGATGACGTAACTGCTCTGTTTTAGTAAATGGCCAATATTTGATATTTTTAAAGAGCCCGGAGATATCGAGAAAATAAGAACAGACAAAGTCAAGAAAGCATAAAAAAACTCTTTAACTTCATATATTAACTTTTTGTTAGATTTTATTTTAATAAGCTGCTTTTAAATTTATGTTTTTATTGTGTATTCATTTTATTAGTTTATACTTAACTATTTTATGTAATTTATTCAAATAAATCACTTATTTCTTTCACGTGAAATCACAATTTCTTTCTAGTAAAACCCTGCTAACCTATTCTAGCAAAATGTTTATTTCACCTTTATGTCAAAAAACAAACATTTTTTTTATATGAGTATTCCTTAAAAGATCCTTTTCAGTACGGTATCAACGGTAAGATTATATCTTACCGTCAAACAACAAAGTTTTTCTTAAGGTACTCTTGCTATTCGTGGTATTCACCGTGGACTTGATACAGCTAATTTGATAAGTCCTATGAGGTAGACAGGTAGACGAAACATATCACCTGAACACTTAAATAAAGAAAACAATTCTTTTAATAATTACCGTGTATATATCATATAATGAGAAATAGTTTTTTATTTAAGGTCTTTGGTTTCTTAATTTTATTGAATTTTATTAAAGCCTGTAGTATTTACTATCTTCTCGAAAAGAAAGGATCTCTTACAGGGCCTTATTAACTGTTTGACGCGCCCTAGACTACAATTCCCGGAGCGCCTATTTTTTTCCACCCAAAAAAGAAAAAAGGTATTTTCTTCCGTAGCGCCTATTTTAACTGCCAGGCGCCTTACTTCATCACCCGAAATAAAATTTGACTACCAAAAAAAAAAAGGTCATTCACCTTTTCACGTCAATTTGCGCCTATTTAGTCACTAAAAATTCCCACTCAACCTAAGCTTTTTTAAAAACTCCCCTGTTTGGCGCCTATTTTTTCATGGCGCCCTAGGCTGTAGCCTAGTCACCCTAATGAATCATACGGCCCTGATCTCTTAGTGGAAGAACGCGAGCATTTCCATTGTGAATCTAAATATTTAATATAAGGGTGCAAATGTTTTTAGCCACATCCATGAATGCCTCGATTTAAAAGTATTTAGTTTTTACCTAAATACATCGTTCTATTTGATACCAAAGACAATTATAGTTTCACTATCATATATAAAACCTTTAGTAAATTTACAAAAAGAATATTAAAAATTATTTTTAATAAAAACATACTTTATTCGACAGATCTCTTATTTAAAGAAAGTAGCGTTTATTCAGTAAGACAAATATACTGTCACAACCTACTTGTTTACCAACAAAAGAATAGAAGTCAATTACCTAAAGTCAATCATAGCTGTAACACCAGAAGTAAAAAAAAGGTTTGTTCAAAATTGATTTCAAACATAAATCCATCGGGCAAAGGTACTTCTTGTACACAGCCCCAAATTTTTACAACAAATTACCCAAAGAAATTAGAGACGAAATTTATATTAAAAAATATAAAAAACTAATTAAAACCTGGATATTACAACAAGGACTAGACATATACGAAAAACTGTTTTAAAAAAATGAAAGCTAATTATTGCTTAGAAATAAACATTTTAAATTAATCAAAAATGCTGAAATGAAAAGGTTCTTTATCGTCTTCTGACTGTTTTGTTTTGCAATAGGCATAAATTGTAAAATAATTAAATTAGGGTTAGGTTATTTTAATTAATTTTAAGTTTTGCAGAAAATCAAGATAATTTTAAACATTTATAGTAGTGGTATTTTATGCTATATTTATTACTGTTCTTATATAAACCAAACAATGTGTATCATGTCAGGGAAAAATCGGAATTGTTTATTTAGTTTATTATTTTTCTTTTGGTAAAGAGTAGTTTTAGTTATAAATTTGCTGCAGTGTTTGTTTTCTTAAACTTAAGCAGCTGTATGATTAAATTTGTACTAGAATCTGTATTTGCAAAAAGTAATATATCTATCTATCTATCTATCAACTATAATTGTCTTTGTTAATACCCTATTTCTTTAACACATATGAATGTCACAATTCTCTCAAATTAAAACCCAGGCTTTTGTATTAAGATATTTTTTTCAGAGCACCTATTTAATAAAGTAGATAAATTAAGCAACAAACATTATATTAAATAAACTAAGTTTTCATAATGCAAGATATCTATTGACCCAGAACTATTTTGTTTGGTAACTTAATCCACAATCCATTATTTAAAAGCCAATATTACTCTGGCACTTGTGAACAATGCAAATCCCTGGAAGAATTCTTTGTCATTCGGGAATTGCTGCATACTCTAGCCTGGCGGGACGCCCAAGTAAGATGAGTGATGTGCATTATGTGATCGGGATTCGCTCTACTTCCAGAGGGAATTACGGCGACCTACGGGATACGACCGAGGCCGACGCGACGTTATGTAATTAACCAACTACGAAGAATTCCCCTGGCAAAAATAATAACATTATATTACTTAATCAATAGTAAAATATTAGAGAAATTGTACTAAATAAGAAATAATGCAATTTGACTTAAAACAATTTTAAACACAACACAAATCGTTTAACTAATAAAACGGCTAACAGTTAGCATCCAGAGTAGGTTTACAAAACACCACAAAAAAAAAAGGTTTATGTAGTTTTGTTTAGTTGTACTTTAAATTTAGGTTATGAAGTTATCTCTAAGCTTATTTTAGTTTTAAAATGGAACTGTTGCATTTAGAAATATATTTGAAGTAAAAAGGTGGTAAGTAGGACATTTTAAAAAGCATAAAGAATTTTATTAGTGCCTGGGTGGGTAAGAAAATGAACTTTATGATAAGAACTCCTTTAAAACGGTTTTAGGAGGTTCCTTTTAACGAGTTTACCACGAATATACATACAACCATATATGGAAGCGGAGCTTTAACCCAGTCTGTCAATTTTCAGTGTTTCGGGTGTCGGACTGGGCAAGCGAGTCACTTTTATTGCTGGACAAGTTTACCCCAATGCTTAATATGCAATTATGAAACATTGTGCAAAAAATCGTAAGGGTAACAATAACTAAACCCGCCTAGTCCGATACCCGAAACATGTGTTTGAGCCTTATGGTTTCATGACTGTAACCCTCGCCATTTTTGGCACAATGTTTAAAAACTGCATCTAAAACATTGTGGTAAACTTGTCCGACAAAACAAGTGACCCGTTCGCCCAGTCCGACAACCGAAACATTTGATATTGACAGGCTGGGTTAAAGCGCCGCTTCCATATTTGCCGGTATAAATATTTGTGGTATACTCGTCAAAGGAAACCCCCTAAAAAGGGCAACAAAGTTGGCCAACATTTACAAATACAAGTGTTTCGCGTCCACACTAGTTTTGGCCAAATGGAAATAGCTGAAAGCGTGGTGGCAGAGAGAGTTTCTACGGGAAGGAATTTATTACGGCAATTGAATAATTTTTGTCTCTATGTTTTTTCATAAGGATCTTTCATAAAGATGGAAGATTCTTAAGTATTTTGATGAAAATTAAGTTTTTCAGTGCTGGACAAAATAAATCGTTTACAAAATCAACAAACTTAAACCTTTACAAAACTACACGGTATCAGCTAAGTGAAAAGGTTCACAGGCATTGTGTGGAAAAAAGTAGGTCTAATTAAATAAATAATTCCGGCATCTAAACAACACCCCACAAAGTGGGTCGATATGTGGACCAAAATGCCAAAATAGTCATTTTCATAACAACTTAAATGTATAATATGTAAATATGTACAGTGAGGATATTAAAAGTCCTACCCCACTCCCTTTATCTTTTGAATGGGGCAAGATATTGATATCGGATGAAATTTGCGTTAAAGGTCATCACTTAACTACTTTCTGGCATAAAAACGATTTTGATGACGTTGCCTACTGTTAAGGGCGCACTAGCAACTTTTTTTCAAATGGAAAGGGGAATCTCGTTTTAAATGTCCTCTATTCTCTACTTTACGCCACTTTGTTTTTTTTTAATTGGCCGAGCCGCTTCAGACTTACAAGCCCATGCCATTAAAACCGCGATGCTCACATGACATATAAAAGTTTTATGCCAAAAAGACGTTTAAATGACACCCATTTACCCAAAATTTACTCCATCTCGATATCTTGTCCCATTCAAAGCATTGTACCCTATTTAATTATTAATTAAAGACCTATTTAAGTGTAATAAGACTAATACGATTTTTCACTCTCCTTCGCTCTGTGCATCGATCCTGCTTTGTTGTTGCTTTACTGGCTAATTTACCTTTTTAATGTGTATATGACACACGTCTGAATGGAAATTGCTTTAAAATCGGTGTATTTGCGGTGGCACAAACCTGCCCATGTTTTCCATATTAAATGGAAAACAGGCGACTCGCTGATTCTTTTGATCAAAATGCCGACCGATGTTGCCGCAGCGTTTGCAGCAAGTTGGCCGACCGATGTTCAACATTCAAGATACAGTCGGCCTACAGATGTCTTTGCCGATTATATTCAAGTCTGTACGTGGCTTTACTAATTTTCAACCACAAGGTTCAGTAAGACACATTTTTGGTGCCGCAAGACCACGTACACGGCGCACCGACGAAAATATTATACGGGAGGGCGTGGAAAAGAGTCCTGAAACATCAAGGAGGAGACGCTCGGCACAACTTGGATTGTAAAAAAGGTTTCTTCAATGAATTTTGGCCACATTGTACCTACATGTTTTCCTATAAAATCATACGATTGATCGTTGGCGCTGAGAGTCCAACTCGGACATTAAAGTGTCGGCGATACATCCGCTGCATCATAGGTACCTCTAAATTTATTAGTTTTGAAAATATTGCCATCCAAACTAGCCACACCTTTCAGTTCACCTGGCAGGTACTTGTGCTCATCGAAAACGCCTCTCAATTTTTTTTCAAACCTTACTATGAATAAAGTAAATCCTTGAAAAATTTCAAGCTTACAGCTTCAATTTTTTTAATTATTTTTTTAACTTTCAAAAATATACAGGGTAATGATGTGCAGGGCTGATATCAGTTGATGATTACAGGCCCAACGTTACTCGCAGGGTTCACTAGCTCTTCTACTATAAAAATAAGTAAAATCGTTGCTTTCTCCTTATCTATTTTTATACAAAAAAAATCTGCATCCACAGAGAATCAAGACCGGTGCTTATACACGTAGTTACAACCTAAATTTCTTCATAATACTTATTAGTATTGATTGATATACATATCTCATTATTTTTCTCTGAAATTTCTATTTAATCATTATAAAATATAGCCTATAAAACTCCTGAAAAGTGTAGCGTTCTACTTGTGAAAGAGTTTTTATGATCGGTTTAGTATTTCCGATGATTAGCCCTTACCATTGTATGAGAATCCCTTACAAAGTTATAGTTTATCCAAGATAGCCGACCCGCGCCCACTTCGTTGGGCGTTAATCTCTAAACTTTGTGTTTAATCATATTAAAATATAGCCTATAACACTCCAAAATAGTGTAGCTTTCTGATTGTTAAAGAATTTTTATGATCGGTTCAGTATTTTCGAGAACGAGCGGCTACGAAAAATCAAACAAAGAAATTAACAAACCACGTTACAAACTTTACGTCTTTATAATATTGGTATAGATAGTATAAGACTTCTTAAAGATATCCTTATATGATTATTTTACCAACTACGGCCCGAACGTAACAAGGTTTTTTTAGAAAAGTCAAGTACTTATCAGACAACCCTTATATATAATGGCTTTAAAACTTTTATACTGCATTACACAGCAGGGGATTTTCGAATTATACTCGATCGACTTGCTTTAAGCCCACCAGAATTATTTGAAGTGGTAAGAGTTACAGACGACGACAAAGAGAAAACAATTTCAACGAGGAAAACTATTTGAAAGATAGTATAGAAGACAAAGAATATTTTAAAAATAACAATACAATTATTTAGGATTACACAGGGTGATTAAAAAATCGATCACGAAACTTAAGGAGGTGATTCTACTTGACAAAATAAGGGTAGAGCTTCATATAAATTTTGTTCAAAATGTGATTCGTTTTCGAGTTACAAGCCGTCAAAGTTCAATTTTCATTTAGGTTTTTTCGCCATAGTGCATTTATTTTTTAACCAATCTAGTTGATATTTGGCACACAAATCGAGCTTTGCAGATTCTAAAATTTTAAGACAAAAGTACTTTTTTAAATACCACCAGAGGGCACTTTACCTAAACTTTAATATTGATTTACATCATAACTTTTTTATTTTGACAGATATCGCAAAGCTGGGGACGCCATTTTATAGACAATCAAAACTTAAAAAATAAGGTACTTTTTATTAAAGTCGATAAACTTACAGTTTAGGCACCAATAGACATCAAAGTTTTCATCAATTTCAATCAAATTATCTACATACATACAGGGTGTCCAGTAACTCAACCGACAAACATTACGGGTCGATTCTATAACAGAAAAAAAACTTTATATAAACATTTGTCCTAAACGTCTTAGTTTTTAAACTACGGGGTGTTAAAAATTAAAAAAAAAACAAAATAAAAATTGAACTTTGACGGCTTGTAACTCGAAAACGAATGATATTTTGAAAAAAATTACATGAAGCTCTCCTCATATTTTTCTTATACAGGACTTTCAAATGTCTCTTATTAAAAAAAAAGCAACCAGTTTTGTAAAATTTGTGCTTTGACATTTTTTTTTAAAATACAGATAAAAAGGTTTGCTTTTAAAAGTTAGATTTTTTCTAGTAAGATTAAAAGAATAAAAAAAAATCACATTTTTTTCACTTTTCATATTTAAAAAAAGGGAGAATTGCAGTTTAGGTTTTTAAAAATAATGCATTATTGAGAACTAAAAATAAATTATTTTGTATACGTTATCAAGACATCGTCAAGGGAGTTTTTAACTTTACTACACTTTCTAAAGTGACCACTAAATTACCAAAGCTTATTTTATTCGCCATTTTAAGAGTAAAGCTAAATCACACTTGAGATTGATTGACTTAAATCTACATTTCTACATAAAATGAAAAATAATAAATTTTTTGTACTTTTTAAGAATGAAAGACAATTGCCCTCAATCTAAAATTACGGAATATAGGGGCCTTTCATTTATCATTTCCGATAACACTTAAAATGGTATAGGCCCAAAGGATTTACCCGACAACCTAAAATATGCAGAGTATATCTAAACCACATAATCACGCCAAATTTCCGTAGCTATTATTGTAGATATACACCTTTAGTCCTAAATATCTAGTTTCATCGGGGTTAACACCGCTCAGTCTTACCTATTCGTACCCCTCTGCAAAGGGATTAGAAGAGATTCGGATCTGGTTAATATGATAAGTATATTTTCCCTTTGTGCGTTCACACGCTGGATTATACAGATTAGCACGTGCAGGAAATCCCTTGGTTCAATTACCGGCATAAGATTGGGTTTTGGGTAAAATCATGGTAAGGTTTGAAATTATTTATCTATATCTACCTTTAAGAATAGACATAAGCAACGAATTGAGATAAGTTTGTTTATTAATAAAAGTATAAAGCCTTAAGATCGAGCGTATGTATTTTCGACCAAGTTTAAAGCAGGTACTTAAAAGCACATGTAATTTCGAACAGAGGTAAAAGGATCCAAGTTATCTTATAATATATATTTTCAACTAAAAGAATTTAAACGATATTATTAATATTAAATATAATTCTTATTAACTTCTATGGCTACCATATTTTTTAAAATCTATCAATTATAAAAAGGTAGTGACTCCTGCACGGTCCGACCGTGTTTTTTATACTTGCACGATCTGATCAAGGAGCATGGACAAGGGGAGAGAAACAGTTGATTTACCCCCATCAATTAAGAAATGGCACACACCTGCGACTGGTAATTGTGTTCAGCGACCAAAAGTGCTCGTCAAAGTTTTATTTTATTCTTGCTTAACGTTGGTAAAAAGGACGTGCTTGGTTAAAAGTATGGATTTATTTAGAATTTTTTGTTTCAGTACGCACTTTTTACGTAACATTTTTGTGTCTGAATCAATACTATCAGCCAAATATCTTGCGAACTGTCACCGGTTTGATGGTTAAGTTAACACAGCAGGATTACTCGTCATGCGCATGGGAGGTTGTTTTTCCGGCTTGCTATTGGCTGTTATAAATGTCAAAACTCTTGACTTTCACATGTTCAATATGGCTGATGTTTTGTGATTGTTGTGGCTATATATTTGTTTTGTGTTTTATTCGGTTAGATTTTACGTGTGACCTGTGTTATAGATATAAATTATTGAAACAAAATTTGTGGAAATTTATGGGTTTTTTAATAAATTATTTTTTAAATTATTTACGTTGTTTTTTTTTTGAATAAAAACAAATTAACACTTTATCTAGGATTTATTTATGTAACAAAACATTATATACATTAATATTTTATATACATCCGTAAAATATATTTAATGAACATCTTGCTGGAGGTAAAAGCACATGAACCAATAGAGGATTTCTGTGTGCGTCACTCTCTATTTAAAAAAATTGCTTGAACTGTAAAAGACAGACAAATGATCAGTTTAAAAAGTACTGATAAAAATTATACTAAAGCGAAAAAATAAAAGGCCTAAAGCCTAAACACTTAAAAAACTTACTAACTGATCCAGTTAAGGTACAAACCAAGATATAGAGTGTGTCTACTTAAGTTCGTACTATAAGGCAAACTTTTTATTAATTTTACGAAAAAATTTAACCATTCGATATTAATTGTTTTCAGTGGTAGGTATATGAAATATCTTAAAAATATAAATTTATGTTAAGAGGAAAGTACACCTATTTTTGTCAATATTGAAAATTTGTGGAAAAAAGGATTAGGATTTTTTTCTGCAATAACGAGCAATTTTGAGCTTCTTTTACAAAAGTATTTTATTTCAAAATAAGTATCCAGTAATGTGGAAACTTAAATTTTCATTGTTAATTAAAACCTACAATCTTATCTGCTTCCTTATACCTAAAACCTAAAACAAGTATGTAGATATCGAATAAAATGGACCAAGTACAGTGGCCTATGGAAACTGAAATCCTACTACGCTTTTCTTAGTATAAGTAGGTAATATTAACTTATAGACTATAATACCTTTCAACTAAATAGGATCAACATAAATCTAAAATTTATTTGGTTGGTAAGTTTAAGCATGCTATTTTCATATATTTCTTAAAGTTATACACTTCTTTTACATTTAGTACAATTTTTATGCTAAATAAGTAATCTCGCAATAAAAGTTTAGTTTTCAAGAAATTCTATTTAGATTTTTATTTTCAGTTCTCATTTCCCTAAAATTTATACCTATACATTTTTCCACATTAACCTATTTCAATCTAAGAAAAAATAGTCTTCTACCAAATAGATTATACTACACCATTAGCACTAAATTACCAATATTTAGTCATTAAAATATTAATAAATTTCAGTATAAACCACATTTTACACTTTTTATTAATGTTTTATGTATATTTACTCAATAAATCAATGTTTTTGAATATACCGCCGATTTTGACATTGGGAGTGCGTATGCGCATGCCCTGCCATCCCGCAGACCCCTTCTTCAAATTGTGCCACTTTTCGAAACGGCGGTTGATCCTCTATCCTTGTCTATTCTCTTTGGATCTGATTCTATTTATGAATAAACGAAATAAAGAATTAAAACAATTCTTAAGTAGATTTATATAATGTATATCTATTAGTCTAAGGTTAATTAAAAATTAAAAAAAAATTAACTAACCAGAACTCATCATAACCCCCCACCTATACTATGTCTTCGGTAAAAAGTTTTCGACTTTATGCGTTGGTTGCAAACAAAATATTTTAAAGATTAGGTAACTTGATGATATTTTAATAAGTTTTAAGGAGTATTTTTGTCGGAGCCTTTTATCCATTATTAGGGTATTTAATTAATAATAATTAGGTTTTGATCATAAACTGTTAATATAATAAAAATTGAACATAACTTTTAATTAAAACAAGCTGTGTTTATAAAATATAAGAAGTGTTAACGTGTGCTCTAATCTTCATATCTACACCATAAATATATCTTTTTTTTTTAATTAAAAAAATGTTTTGTGATTTTCTGAAAGTTGTTTAAAAAAAATCTTGGCATATAAAACATGTGAAGCTTACAGAAATTTGTAGAAGTAATTACCCAGCAAACACTATTTGCCGGCAATGTACATTTTTCATATTGGCATTGATGGTAAAGCATTGGCAATTGGTAGCAATATTATGCCAACATCTTATACGCATTAAAAACTCAACCCTAAATAAACACTTAATTGCCAATAAATATTACATGCAGGCGAATTGCCGCCAAGCATGCAAAAATGGCGGCATACCAATCCTGATTAAATAAAACACGCGTTTTTGTTGCAGGCAAATAAATATTGGATTTTTGAAGGCAAACCTTCAACGCATATTCATACTTTTTAAACCATATTATTAACATTGGTATTTAACTAACATTAAAGCAATTTTTTTGATCTGTTTTATTTATAATGGCAGCTAAATAACATTATTTTATGTTTTTTTACATAATTTAAAGGAAATGGCCTTTTCATAACATTTTATTGTTAAAAATCATGCAAATAAAAATTAGGTCAAACAAAATGTTTATTATGTATTTTGGAGCGAATAAAAATAAAATGATGGTCTTTAAAAAAAAAAAGAGTTTTTTAATAGACATAATTAAATGTATTCATTACCTAATAAGTGTGTGTTGTGTGATTAATTGGTGATGGCTAGTCGAGAAGGCAAGATATTCAAGTAGACTATTAGGAGCTGTAAACATTTTGTTTAAAACTTTATTAAAAGTTTTAAAGACGTGTTAATAAAAAATATTATATATATATTTAATAGTTTTTTTGACAAACCGATAGATGGCGTAATGGACAATAAACTACTACGTTTCTGCAATATCTTCGCTTTTTATCGTCTAAACCCATTAGACAAAAATAATTCGAGAGCGGTCTGTGGTAGGTGATCTCACTTAGCTTTGAAGGAAATATCTTCGGCTAGTGTAAAAATCTGCATCTCCAAGTTGGACAGTGTTTCGAGAGATGGTACTTTGCATTGCAAGGAAATTGCATGCAGTAAGGAGTTTTTTCCTATTTTAATTTTCAAATAAAATATCGCATCATTTTAGCTTTTAAAAAAAGTATATGCGACAATTTTCGTCAATAGGACGTCAGCTTGCTGCTTGGGAGTATCTGCATTTGCACACAAAAATTCTAGTTTATATCCAAAACTAAAACCACTCTTGACGGGATTATCTTGTATCACCTGTAACTCCTTTTGCGTCCACAATAACAATATTAAGACAAGAAAACCCTAATCTTATTTTTTAAAAACATGCTCGTTTTGAAATTCGAAATAAGTTTTTGTTTAATCAAGGTAGCTTTATATCTAATCAAGAACTTGTTAAATTTGGATGAAGAAAAATATTATTTTTAAATAACTCTTAAACTCATATTATTTTAATTACTTCTATAGTTCGCTTAATATTTTGACTGGCTTAAACCAATTATTTGCTTTAGGATTTACTCAAGTGTAACTTCTTTTACCTAAAACCTCTACATTATCGACCTAATATTAGCTATACTTAGATTGAGTTTAAGCATCTTGCTTGAACAGTAATTCTATTTGAAAGTGCCGCGAAGAACACGCGGTGCGGTGGCGCTCACCTCGACCAATAGCAACGCGCTTTGCGGCGGGATTTGATCACGCCATTTTTCATGTGTCCGAGACTTGAGATAGTGGAGTCGAGCCAGTGCATTTTTCTTTTATCTGTATAGCGGGTGTGAATGTTTATGTCGATTTGAATATGGAATTGGAAAATTTGCTCACTGAATGGGAAATGATGGATTTAATCCCCATTTTTCAAGGTAAGTACACAAAGTAACAGTACAGTAACATTTTTTATATCAGGTGCAAAATACTTTTATAGGTTAGAATAACTAAACGTGTTTAAACAATTTAAAAAATCTATATAGGTAGGAATATGCTTTTAAGGTGGGTTTTCACGCTCATGCAATTTGCACAAGTTGATTTGTGCATGCCATTTGTACAAATTAGACTGAACTATTTATTACATCCGTTTTTACGGCAAATGTATTTGCACAAATTTGTTGGTAATTATCTACAAACCGGACGCATCGCCGATTTTAACGAAATTTGGTATACGGGGGTTTTGTGGGCGCTGATCACGAATGTGAAAGAATTTTAGTCGGACTCGTTTCGTTCTCGAAATATTCATCTTTAGACTTGATAACCAAAACTAACTCTGAATTCACTATTTCTCTCTTTTTGCACTCAATTCTGATTGAAAGGTAAATTGGTACACAATATTTGATTTCCACCTCCATAACCCATTTTTCTATTTATTTTAACCGTTTTTTCTATAAAATCGCAAAGCTTCACTTTCAAACATTTTAATCGCAGTCTGTCATTGTCACTGCCGCTGAAAGTGAAGCTTTATTATTTTATGGAAAAAATGGATAAAATAAATAGAAAAATGGTGTTTTTAGAGGTGGAAACTAAATATTAAGTACCAATTTAGCAGAAAACTCAAGAATTAAGTGCAAAAAGAAGGGGGAAATAGTGAATTCAGGTTATAATTTTATGAAATGTGTTTAAGTATAATACTGTTTGTTTATAAGGCATGGCTCTTCTATTTTATGTTAGATTACTTTTAAAATCTCTTGGTGCTTTTTTTAATTCTTCCAAAAGTATTCGTATTTTCAGTTCGTACAGGGAACAAAACTAAGAATGTTTTAATGTTTTTTAGAAAGGTTTTGCTTATATAGCTTAGGTAGTATATTTAGCATTAAACTAAAAGCAAAACAAATTATATTTTTACCATTCTGTTAATTTCAGGTGCCTGACACAAAAAGAGTTTCTATCTGTCTTTACTGCTTGAAACTTGTTGAAAATATGAAAAATGTCCCAAGAAGGTCTTATGAAACAAGAGTAGTATCCAGTTTATCATATATCTTGTAAATTTTAATATTTTTTTAAGTTCCAATATTTTAGTTAAAACAATATAAAATGTATTATACTTTAGTGTACATTTTAAATATTTAGGGCAATATTATTAAATTATGTATTTTTTATTTTGTTTACTTCAAATAATTATTTTTGCAACTGGGTTCATACCTTAAATAAAATTCAGGGCGTCCTTCCTGTAATGACATTGATTGATATAAAATACATTGGAGTCAAGAAAATTTTAAAAATTGTGTCACATACTAAGACTGGTGGAAAACTTATAGGACTAAACTATTTTGTAAAATCTGACTCTTTTGATTATATCGAAAAACTAAAATTTTTAAAAATATGTTGTAGTTTAGTTTTGTAGCAGTCTTAAGATGTGAAACACTTTTCAATTTTTTTTTGGCTCTAATTTATTTTATGTCAATCCATGTAATTCCTGGGCGGAACTCAAAATGTATTCTAATATATTAGTAGATTCTTATGTAAGCGATACATTTGTGATAATGGTCAACAATTTGAAGGGTTGTTTGGTTCTAGATAGTTGGGTTGTTTGTTTCATATGTATTAATAAGTGTTTATAATTGGTGTATAATATATTGTAGTTTTATACTAAGTAATTTAGGTTATATTTAATTTTAGGAATATGGCTTGGTTTTAGGATAACCTTATGCACATACAGATGTTTTTTACATCTAGGTGCATTAAAATACCATTGTTTAGTTGTATTAAAATACTTTTTAGTTGTATGGATATTGTTCTATGATAAAATATTTTATATTATATTGTAAATAAATAAATATTGTAAATATTGTAAATAAATAAAATAAAAATAAAGATATGAAACTATTTGCAATAATATTTAATATGCTTTGTTTAAACTTATCGAAGTTTAAATCTAAGCAAAAATAGTGTTTGTATTAAAAATAATTATCCTTTAATAAAGATAATTTAGATTTAACCTGAGAATTGCATATAATTAATGCAATAATTCTTATACTTATTCCAAGTTTAGTTATTCTTAAGCAAATCGCAATTACAATTTTCATTAAAAGATTACTATACTTAAATAAAGCCCAGTTTGTTTTATATTAAGAAAGCTAAAATATTCGGCCTAGTATAGCTATACTTATTTAAATAATATATAAAATTAAATTAAATAAATTTTTAATATTGATTAAAGGGGTATATGTTTTCTTGAACAAGATTAGTTGTTATTGCGGATATATGAATGTAAGCTTGCATTTAGTCAAGATCATTACTCTTGAATATAGTGGATATTTTTTCAGTGTGCCCACTTTCGTGTCTTTTGTTATCTTTTTGCCAATAACTTATTAATGATGGATGCCATCATCTTAAACGCATTTTTTTGCCAATAACTTATTAATGACGGATGCCATCACTTTATCTGCAACACGTGGCCTAATAACGGCCAATTGCCCACTTTCGCGTCTTTTTGATACCTTTTGCCAATGCCTTGCCATTAAAGAGTGTTGGCAATGCCAGTAAATTAAATGTACAACGCCGGCAAAAATGTTTTATGGGTATTTACTCAAATTAAATTTAATTAAATTTGCATTGCTATAAAGGTCTTAAAAAAATACATTTTGTTAAGCTAATAAGGGCAATAATGAAAAATAATTAAAAGAAATTCTAATTATTGGAGCAAATATAAATTTTTTGGATTGGGCTACTGTATAATACTATAGAATTAAAAATTACTTTTCTTTTACAACTTAAATTTAAAAAAGAAAAAAATAGCACCTAAATTGATTAGCAGTTCAAGTTCTTTAAACAAACATATTTTTTTACAAAACGGTAAAAACTGCATTTTAGTAAAAGCGATTTGGAATTAACCAAAAAATATATAGTTTCAACTGAACTAAGCGGAAGTTTATTACTTCCCTTTAAAGCGCTTAAAGCTTGTTCATATAGGTAAACGCTGGTTCTTAAGTAAATAAACGTTTACAATTAAAAAGCTAAATATATATGTTGAAGTCCAGTAAATCTAATAAAATCGACACCCTTTAAAAATTTGAACTTTCAACAATTATCCTTCGCTACATTTATCGCGATAAACATATGCTGATTCATTCAATATATAGGACACATAAAACGACCCTTTCCACACATACCGAGACCCTTTGAAGGGACACGCGCGCCCACTATTGTCAGACTTTAATAGCGGGTTAAGGCAGCCGACTTACACGAAATGGGTCCTATTTTATGTTCCTAATATTGTTACAAATGCCGTTATTACATTTATACCTACTTTTGTCTGGAAAGCACGCGGAGCTATCAACCTCCTGTAATGATACGGCGATAAAAACCCATAAGGTCTATAATTTATGACGGCCTAATAACAGATTATTGAAAACGAAAGCTTTTTTTCAATGCGAAACGTGGCTAATCAAAAAAGTCGTCTCATGTGCCCAGGAATAAATTACGTGGTATATTTGCGATATCGTCTTAGTTTATATCTAATTTTCGGTGTACTCAAGTTGCTAGACGTACACAGGTAAAACAAGTTAAAATTGTTTGATGTTATTTATTTGAGTACACGCCAAATGAATGCGCCAAACCAATAAATAACGTATTTTTAAAAATAAAATTGCCAAATTCCTAAGCCGACATACACGACACGAATTGCTAGACGTGGGGATGATTGAGTTTCTAGACGTGACCTCATTACAGCAGAGTTGGGTCGAATATGAATACAAATACCGGAAAAAAGTATTTAAATACCAAATATTTGAATATTTAGAAGAAAAAAGTAATCGAATACTAAGAATTCATGAATACCTGGATTTGGTGTTCAAATACTGAAGGAAAAAAATTAATACCCACCAAATCATGTAAGAGCAAAAAAGAAAAAAATAGGGCCTCACCTAATTTTTGCTACACACTCCTAGGAAAAATAAAATAAAAAAAGACCTCACTTTATCTATTTTTGCCGCTATTCGAATTTTTAAAAAAAATTATTTAGGAAATACCGACAATATTGAAAAATATTCGTCGAATACTAAAAAGGATTCGAATACTGAAAAAATATTCTGCCGACCACCGAATACCAAACACACACATCTATTCGAACACTATTCGAATACCGGCCACATGTATACTGAGTATTCGAATACGACACAACTTTGCATTACAGACAGGTAAAACCCAAAATTCCAAATTTAATTAAGCATCCCTCACAGGGCCAATAACACGTATTCGAACTTACTCGCGGACTTTTTTATGCCTAGTCCTCATGTGAACAAACATTTCGTAAATCTGGAATTCCGGATAGACGCAATTTTTAAATAGTCGTTTTTTTTAGATTATACATGTAAATTAGGCTATCTATTAAACTAATAATATTAAGAAAAATACCTGATGAGCACAAAAGTTAACAAGAAAATCGGCAGATTCCGTAAAAGTTATAAATTTCCGGAACTGTCACTTCCAACATTGCTGCCAAAGGCCCAATGAAATTTTGATATTGCTGTCACGTGATTCCGGACTTTCGAGAATCCGCAATATTTTACCGTACATGAGGACTAGGCATTAGTTCACGAAGGATCAAACAACTGACTGACCGTATGTATGCTCATTTACACTTTCAGTATACTGATAAAAATTCCATACTGACACCAGTGGCGTATCTACTATGGGACTAGGCGGGGCAGTGCTCCGTGGCCCACAAGCTCAGAAAGAGTCTTCTAGAGTTAAGAGGTCTAGTACTGAAAAGAAAAGTGGTGAAAGCAGGTGAAAAATAGGTTTTTTTGACCTCGCTAAAAAAATGTACCTTACTAAGGAAAAGAGGAGAAATGTATGATGAATCTAGGTTTAAAGAGGTGAGGACCTTTTTTTTGGTTCTCACTTTTCTTGGGATTAAGGCCCTACTTTAGGTTTTTGCCCAAGGGCCTCTGTTGACCTAGGTATGCCACTGTTTGACACAATAATATTAACCAAGCAAGGGTAACTTTAAGGTTCGTGACATATTGAGTAATGTTTGTTGTAATTTATTTTATAATTTTTGGTTTTTGTTAATTCTTGTTTTATTTTTGGGGTTAGCCATTAAAATTTGAAAGCAGCCTGCTATGATTTTTTGGTTTAATTTAAATTTCTATGTTATTTATTAAAAATAAACGGGTTTAAAGTGAAAAATAAAACCTCACTTCTGCTAAAGACTTGCAGTTTAAAGACTAAAAAAGCAAAAAAAATGCCGTTTCATTTTCACATGGCCCCTCTGCGTACATTTCAAATGATGAAAATACTGCATGCCACAGTCCGAGGGGACCCCTAATCCTGGGAGCCCCGAGATACTGCCCTGTCCAGCTCCATAGTAGGTACGCCACTGAGATTAAATTTCATAGTGATTAAACTATCGATGCCTAAAAAATTAAACTTGCTGATTAAATTATTAGTCATATTTCCCTACAAAAACAGAAATGTAATGACACTGAAATACAACCCTTGAAATCTGTAATTTATAGAGACCCTAATAATACAATATTGAAAACGAAACCGCTTTTAATGCAAAACGTGCCTGTACGGAATCGACACGTTTTATATTTAATTTTATTTATAAAAAAATAAAACGTGCGACATACCAGCTTTGGTTTTGGCATTTGTCTTATAAATTTCTGTACAATATATCTAAAAATTTAAAATCAATAAAATAAAAGAATTTACAAAAATGATATTTTAATTATTTTTTTCATAAAATTTATTTTAAAATTTTGATTTCCTATTTTTTTAAATTCATATTTATATTTATTTCCTAAAAATAATTAGAACCTGAGCTATCTTTGTAAACGCAATGATAAACGTTACGTTATTCCTACTCCATACGATTAAAATCAGAGTTAAAGCAGCGTTGCGTTCATAAATCATTACAAAGTACACATTTCTTACATTTTTGTTACAGAGGTCGTTTCTAAATGTATTATTTATCACATTGCTTTCTGTCTTACAGCGTTCAAAAATATTCTGGGAATGTAACTCTGTATTACATTCTTTACTGTGCTTACAAGCGCGGTAACAATTTACCGATTTTGCGCATTTCATATTTGTCTCTTAAAAGAATAGGAAACAAATAAGATTTTTATAATTTTTAGATTTAAAAGTTTTTAAAAAGAAACAAAAGTATTTGGCTAATGCTACTATGGTTGTCAGAACAACTTTGTTTATTTTTAGGCTCTTTTATTTAGGTACTAATTTATCCCCAAACCACAAAATACCTACAAACTTTTTTAAATTCAAAATAAGGATATCTTTATACAAACACAAACAATACAGGTTTTTTTTAAATTTATTGAACCAATAAGTATTGATTTGTTTAGAAATTGATTTATAGTTTATTAAAATTGTAATTTATATGGGATTATAAATAAATAAATAAACATCCTTAATTATTTTCCGTTACATACAGGTTACAAGGGACATTTACGTTTCATTTCCCTGAGTAGCGTTCTAAAATTGCTTTTACAATGAAACATTTCAAATGTCATTTTGATTTCATTACAGAGTATAAGGATTACTTTACATTTTATTTATGAACGCACTCCAGATATAGGCGACTGACGACTTCACCCTTACTTTTCTTGGAGTTTTTGTTTACGGTGTTTTATAAATTAACTTGAAGACAATGAACAACAACCCTCACAATACGTAAAACCTCATTTTTTGTTTATTTAATAAAACAAAAACATTCAAACAAATTGTCATCGGTATCTAATCGTGTCTATTCGGTTCAAAAAGGATGGAATTCAGGGTTTTTCATTAAAAATCATGCTCTTTGTTGAACCTTTGTATACCTAAAGGGAAAGTGAAATTCTTATCAATAATTTGGAAACTACAGAATTAATCCAAAAACTAATATAATATTTATTTTATAGTAAAAACTAGGTGTATTAATTTATATCTTGAAACTTGGGAAACCCAAAAAATTATTGTAAACCATGTTCAAAAGTATATCTAGCGCAAAGAAGAAAAGCATTTTGTCAAATGGTTCAAACGCATGCAAATTACAAAAAGATAAGTTTATAGACAAATAATTAATAGTTTAAAAAACTAAAAAACACGCTTTTATATGCAACTGAACTAAAAATTAGAAAATAATTTTTCATTAAAAAATATTGTCATTTCATAGTAAAAAGCGTGGGGTGCATTTTACTATTTTTTCATAACTTTTCCATCATAGATATTTGCAAATATAATAATTATAACATTTAATATATTTATCACCCCACGCTTTTTACTATGAAATGACAATATTTTTTTTAATGAAAAATTATTTTCTAATTTTTAGTTCGGTTGCATATAAAAGCGTGTTTTTTAGTTTTTTAAACTATTAATTATTTTTCATTTTTTAGTTTCTGCTACTCTTGACAAAATGGCGAAAAATTTTTTAATGAACAAGAGTGGCAAATTTTAAAATTTTTTCCAACAGATTGCAACTCACTAAAAATTTCTTCTTCATTAAGTAGCAAAGTTTGAAATTTTGCCAACAGATGGCAATCCAGGTAATGTTTGGACTGTTGCCAATATATTGCAACCCACTAAAAAATTTCTTCTTCATTTAATAGCAAAGTTTGAAATGTTGCCAACAGATGGCAACCTAGGTGTTGTTTTTATAATATAATGGAATTTTTTTTCCTGGCGATCCAAAAAAAGATAACGGGATACTGTTTGCAGATTATTGCATTGTCATGTTTCCTTAATACGTGTGCAAAGTTTCAAAGAAATCGAATAGCTGGAAGTTGGTTAAAATTAGGCTCAAAGATTCCGTTACATAGCCAGATAGTTACAACCCAAGTTAATAAAAAGCGTGTTAACGGCATTTATTAACTGTTATTGTTCATAAAAATTGAACACCAATGGTGCAACTAACCCAATTGTGTAAAGAACTTATTAATTTTTATTGTTCATAAAAATTGAACACCAATGGTGCAACTAACCAAATTGTGTAAAAACTAAAAAATTTCTTCTTCATTTAATAGCAAAGTTTGAAATGTTGCCAACAGATGGCATCCTAGGTGTTGTTTTTATAATATAATGGAATTTTTTTCCTGGCGATCCAAAAAAGATAACGGGATACTGTTTGCAGATTATTGCATTGTCATGTTTCCTTAATACGTGTGCAAAGTTTCAAAGAAATCGAATAGCTGGAAGTTGGTTAAAATTAGGCTCAAAGATTCCGTTACATAGCCAGATGATAGTTACAACCCAAGTTAATAAAAGCGTGTTAAAAAGATTTTTTAAAATCATATTCAATGACAAGAATTATTTTTTGAGTTTAAATTTATATCAATTGTTTATTTCAGAAACCACCTCAGTGCATTTTATCATTTATTTTAAATTTACAATAAACAACAAAAAACTTTCTATCTTTCACATTATTAAAGATTTTGGTATAAAAAATTTGAATAATTCCCAAAGCAGAAAGGTTGAGTAATTAAATTTTATAAAGACAGAAGAGGAAAATCTTTTTTATTACTAAATATTTGTCTGCCACATTCAGACAAATGTTACTAATATTAAAACTTTAATGTTTGTTCTCATTTTTTTTTTGTACTAGACTGGCTTCTGCACCAAAATTAAATTAAATATCATAAATTTTTATTTTCTTTCACAAAAAGTAATCTTATTTGGTGGTATTTATTTTGGTACACGCCAAATCGAGATCGTTTTTCTAAAACAAAATAAAACAAAACCTTTCTAAAAACCAAAAATGTAAAACAAGTACCTAGAAAACTAAAAATCGAAAGGTAACTATTATTTAGGTTAAAAATTTTAAAATTTTAGGTTTAGTTTATTTAGGATATTCCAAAGAAATGTTTGACATTAAAAGTCAAATTTTTTGTTGTTTAATAGTGTTATAGTGTCATACATAACTGGTTGCTGGTGTATTTATTATTTATAATACAAAAAAGGTGATGAGTTAGTTTTTTTAAGTTTTCCTGAAGACACTTCAGCATCAAGCAAAGGTAACCATGTGTCATATAAATTATCAGATATTGATGCTACACATTTATCTTTATTTAATAATACCTATGTATGCACTTTTTTAATTTTTCGTTTTTTAGTTTTAGTTAGTTTTCTTTGCTAAAATACCTAAAGTATTCCAGTTTATTCTCTGATTGTTTTTAATTGCGTGTTGTCAAGTTTTAGATTTGTGAAATTATGTGTTTTTGATGTATGTTCTGTGTTCTTTTATGCTTTAAGCTAATGGTCTACTAGTTTTAACTATACCGGTTCAGCTAAATAACATAACTAAATACCGGAATGTTAACATGTGTGACTAATAGTGCTTGTTTTGTTTTTACATTGCTCGCCGATATACCAAAACCTATTGCTTATGCCGTATAAAGTTTATCACACTCACAAGGTATTTTATTAATTATATTTTGTACTTTCATTTATGTTGTGTGGTTTTGTTATTGTTAATTGAGATATTATAGAAATTTGTAATTTAAAGACTGTGCAAATATTAAATTTATTTCCTATTTGTTAAACTTTATTTGACAGGCCGCGAATTTATCGTAAAAATAAATTTTTTGAATATGTCTTAGGTTTGGATTTTTAAATTTAAGGAAACAGTTGTCAAGGAAATCAATTTTTTGAATTAAAATTTATTTTAAAAAATATTTTTCCGTGTATTGATTAAAATAAATTATTTTATTTTTTGTAATTTTATTAAATAGCATTTTTACAACTCCTTTTTTAACCATTACTAAGCGTTATTTTTTAATAGCAAAGGGATTTTTATTTCAGTAATGCAATAAAAGAAAATTAAATTTATCACTACACATAGATGAAACTATTTTGCAGTCTCTGACGATTATGTCTAATACTTTCACTTTGTAATCTCACTGATTACATGGTGGACAGTAAAACGGTCTGTTTTACTAGCTTTGAGGGTTATTTTAGCGTCCTTGTTGCAATAAAATGTGTTTCGTGAAATAAGCATACCGGGTTACCAAAAACCAACAAAAACATGACTTCAGAAGCCCATTTTAAACTGTCGTTTAACATACATAACAGGTTTTTATATAGGGTGTTAAAGAGATAATGTTTGTAACTTGGCCCTTATAACATATCGGAAAAAAAGTATAATAGTTTATTGCATACATTTTTTTTAAAATATTTTTGACATTCCACGAAGGCATATGCCTAAATACCAGAGTACCGTGGGTGTCGGGTTATTAGATGTTTAACCCGTCGTTCCCCCTGCTCCGTCAACGTTGTCCAAGCATTGAATCATGCAGTTATGTATTTCACAGCACCTTTTAGATAAAGCGGTAGTGCCACCACGGTCGTTATTTTTTATTCAATAACTACTACTTAAATATGTCTCCCTCGCTGGGAATCGAACCGGCGACCTTTGGCTTCGAAGACCAAAGCTCTGTCCACTGCGCCACGTGGAAGACATTACCTTAATGCAAGAAATGTTTACACGAATTGATCTCATATTTAAATTTCAGTGTGCGAAAAAGATGACCTAAATCTTATCCAAGACTTGGTTAAGAAACAATGTCACCTTGATAATTTTGGATTGGACAAAACAAGTAAGCCCATATTTAAGGAGGATGTTAGAGCTCAAAATATTCTGGACAAGACTATGCATCGGAACAAAGATGGAAACAGAATGTGAACTGTAACAGCTCGTTTTGAAGGAGATGTTTTTGGTATGTGAGTATCACCACATACAAAATTACTATATAATTTTCTGTGGTATCACGGTTTGCTTATTATTTACATTGCAATTCTGAAGAAGCTAAGCGTATTTACCAAGAGCGTTTTCCTGATCAACGGCTACCAACTAGAAAACATTCGTGAAAGTATTCTAAGGCTGGACACAGAAGAGAGTATATAGTATCTAATTTTAACAATCGCGAAGCACATCGTGAATTTAACATAAAGTTACATAATTAACTGATAATAATCACCAGAATTGGCGGTGTGTTATTTTTTTAACTAAATGTACTGTACTGAAAGCTATATAAATAAAAAAAAATGCTATCAAAAATTGCTTAAAATAATTTAATGTTTCAAGGCATAATTTAATTATTATTTTCCACTCATATTCGTCAAAACCGATTGATTTTCTGAAATAATTTTGAATTAACTTTTTTCCTAGAATAATGCAGGGAATAACCTCTTGGCGTTACGAACATTAGTTTCCTAACAACCTGTCGAAAACTGTGTGTTTATATAAAACAAATAAAAATTACTCTATAATCTTATTTTCGCCAACAATGATAGTTGACTCGTTTCTGAAATAAACGAGTCAAATAGTGTGTATCATATACAAAATTAAGACATTACCTCCATACTCTCCAAATGGCTGTTTCGCTTACAACACGGTAGTTGCCGACGATAATATCAGTAATTTAATTATCAGAAAAATACAACAAGGGTTATTATCTGCCACTCTAATCTATCTAGCCAATTGGGTATTTGCCAACGAAAGAGCCCGCGAGATACTCACCTGCCCATACGAATAATTACATATCTGATCGCTAACCATATCCCAGTAGCTCCAACCCTGTTATTAGAGCACGACGTAACTTATAATAACTTTATTAAAGGTTGGACTTGACTAAAAGGAAAGTATAGGAGCGAAACCCGATCGTGATATCATGTTTTTAATGTATAGTTAAACGTCATATGACTAACGTATAATCCCATCATATTTTTGGATCGTTTCGTGGGAAGCCTTTATTAAAATTTTGGGTGTGATCCATATTTTATTATCTAACGGCCATTGTAAAGGATATTAGTATATTTACGGTAAATTATATTGGGCTATAAAGAGTAATTGGTAATCTGGAATTAGTGCCTTGTTTACTATTATGATGTTAAGGACGCCAATATCAAGACTAATTAAACGTTTTTATTGACATTTTGCTGCTATTTACCTATAAACTAGGTTTTTGTTATTAAAAATGTTAACAAACGTTATTAAAACGATACATAGGTACTTTAAACGTATAGTAAGAGTGAACAAAGATCATAATATGACTTCCCAACTAACAATTATTGGACGGCGCAACGTCGCCAAACGCAACGCAACGTTGCGTTCTTACGTTGTAATTTTCTACATAGCGACTCTGTTTTGCACCAATTTGGTGGATGATTTTTGAGTCGTCCGGACGTTGCAAATGTAACTACTGCAAGTGGGTCGACGTAAAAACGTTGTTGAAGGCAACTTGTTCGGCTAGAGCCACCTACAGGAAAACTGTATTAATAAAAATTGGTAATTTTTTGTCTACTAAAATATAATTATGGCAACTTCTAGTAAATTTATAAGTCGCCGTACAATTATACTTCAACTATCATGGCAGAGTAGTCAAAAAGTTGTTTATATTAAATATTTTGTCATGAACTGGATTATTAAATCGACTAGATTTATTCGCATATCACCCAAATTTTAAAACAAACAGCAGTTTACTGACAAATATATGGCAAAAATGTAAGAAAAACAAGCGCGCCATTAAAATAAGCAGTTTTACATAAGACAATATAGTTTTTTTCAATTTTTGAAAATTATTAGAAGTATTAAAAAACGAAATAAATTATGTTTTTAAATAATAGCTATATCTATAATAACCTTTTCTTTCAACAGAATCATGAAAACATCGATAAATTATTAGAATTATGTTTTTTCTTTTTGTTCCACATTAAAAAGTCAAAATGGCTGCCTTGACTTTGTTTCTAGTTTCACATTGTTTAATGGCGGCCGGTAGTCGCGATCGCAACCATATTTTTACTAAGATTAGACCAATGTTAACGCCATCTATCAGGTAAAGGTTAATCCTTCGATCAGAAATGGCCCGTAATTGTTGCTAGGTTGCTACAACCAATCGCCAACGTTGTGAAATGCAACTATGGAAGTAGCTTTCAGACAACGTTAAAGCGTCGTTAGCTTCTCTCCCAAATTAAGTACCATAAAGACCATAGTTTAGAAAACGACGTATAGACGTTAATAGGACGACCGTTTCCGGTGCAACGTTAGTTTTTCAGTCATTACGATGTTAATTTAATTGGTCAGAAGAACAGCTTACTTTTCTACTAACGGCAACGTTAAATTTGGTGTGATTCTTAGTAAAGACGACTAAAGGCGTCTAAAATTGTTAGTTGGGTTACCTTATAAGTAAGAAATTAACAGCTGAAGTCCTCTCACAAGGGCGTCCATACTCAATAAAGGCAAGTAGTTTGACAGGCTACTGTCATATAAATAAATAAAAATAGGCATTTACAATGGCCTCATAACATGCAGGCTTTCTTGAAAACAGCCTCACACAATATACAACTGCAATGCACTACACTAGCAAAGATAATATTTTTAAATTATTGTATCTAAAAAATGGGACATTGAACCTACATCAAATATGTACCAGATGGGCCTTCAAAGAAGCACTTTAATAAGGAGAATTTTTATTTTGAAATTTACGATTTTTTTTTATTACTCTTTTCCCCACAGAAAAAATTAAATTTTGTAAAGCGGGTCTCCTTTTTGTATTTTCTGGTGGACTTAATCAAATTTTATCAACATATTTTAAATTTTGACAAATTATTTATATTTTTTAAAAAACTAGAGCCAGTTAAAACTTTTCACTTCACCCTTTTTTGCAAAATTTTCAAGTACCTTCAATTTTTTGAAAATGTTAAAAAAATGATTAAATTTACAAAAAAAAATCAACTAGGGATTTGCTTTTAAAACTTGCCCTTTTTCGAAGAGGGAGGAAGGTAATCCCAAAAATCAACTTATTTCGCAAATTTTAATTTTTTTACCAAAGTGTTCCTCTTAAGGCCACTTGTCCCATGTCCCAATTTTTGGATAAATTAATTTGAAATTATTTACGCCAGTGATGCACTGACAAGCAAGAGACACAGTGTGTTCGAAAACATTTACAGTGGTAATTCTTTTTCCTGCATAAGCATCTTAGCAGACATCTGCAAGACCCGATAAAGAACAGCAAGGGTGCACAAAAACTAACAGCCTGCAATGCGAACATGGTTAAGTGACCAATCTTTCCTTGCCAACCAAACTAACCGACCAGCTTTAAACAGTTTCAAAGCCTCCGATTTTTATATTTATAAGTATGGTTTAAAACAAGGTTTTATAGGAAAATTTTCAAGCTACAATATATACTTTCAAGACAATTTAAATGGCAAAGTTGAATCATTGGGCGCATTCAAGAGTACCAAGCCGCTTAACCGCTTGGCAAGCGAAGTGTCAAAACTGTCACAATAAAGCCATCCTATTGGTTTAATTTGACAATTTTGATACTTATGAAACTAAGCGGTAAAGCGTCTAAGTGTTCTTGAATGCGCCCATTCCTTGATTCCCTTTGGTAAAACAGGATTTTGAGCATAACTATTTTTAAATTGGTTGTTTTATGTTATTTTGCCCTAAACAACTGAATTTATTTTATAGACAATAACTTTTTTTTATCTCATCAGTCCTATAAATATTTTAAATCTATTAAATAAAAAAGAGCATTTTCATAAATTTTTAATAAATAATTTTAGACACTTACCATTAAAAAACAATTTAGGTTTTTATTTTGTTTTAATTTATTTCATACGTCTAAGGAGACATTATTAGTTCTATAAATTTACTGAATTTTAAATGCAAACCAAATTAATGTAAATAACAAAAACTAACAATTAACAGCAGGAATTAATTTAACTTCTAAATTAACTACTATAATAATTGAAATAGTGCTGTAAATTAAACTAAATAACCAAATTTGTTGCCTTATGGACTCAACTCTTTTATACGTTATATTCATAAATAATAAGGAGGTGATCTGCAAACCGCAGTTTTTGACAAAGTTAGCAAACCCGAGTTATATATGGAATATTATAATTTAAATAGTGTTTAAGGCTTAATAAAAGATTTTTTTAAGTAACTGTATTCATTCTATTTCATTTTTAGGAACTTAGTACTGAACTTCTTAGAAATGTACCTTTTAAATTGTTGAGCTTCACCTGAATCACAAATAAGTGAAGCACCATCAATGGTTTTTCCAGTAATTTATTTGTTTGTGGAGATAATATTCCTTGTCCACTCATTGTTGACGAAAACACTATGAAAGTTTGGAATGACCGCCATTTCAATATGGCGACTGCGCTTACGCTCTTCGTATGACGAAAAGGTCTATTAATAATGTTTTTTATCAAGGTTTTAAAAAAAAATCCCTATAACTATTGCTATTCCAGTTGTTTTTATGTTTCTAATTATAATTATTATTAACAGAACAAATATTTTGGTAAAATATAGTTTTTTTTATCAATAAATAGGTTATAAATAAATTATTTTACATAGGTTTTTAATTTTCTTATTTATTAGCATGTGCAAACGTGTTTAAAAACAATTTACCTTTTACGTAATTTAAGTTACATTTTTTTATCACATAGCTTACTTCTTTTTTAAAAGCATAATTTTTACAAAACGTAAAGCTGTAGATGTAAAAAGTTAAGTAATATGGAAAAGTTTTTTCTAAATGACGAAGAAAAAAGCATGCAAAGCATAACTTTTTTCATTACAAATAAGAACATTTTAAACATAAGGTAGGTAGAATGTTTAACAAATTGAGGAATTTTTAATTACATTGTGGACAATTTTACTTCACAGTTTTTACTGGGTATACATTGGTGGTTTTATAATCAAAAAGTCGTCCAGTCAGGTCTAAAGAAAGTTATTTTGGAGCAATGTGAACTAAAACAAAATAAATTAAATTATTAATATTCCTCGCTTTATTAATAAATTTGATTAATAAAAATTTTGTTTTTTACTTACTAGTTTAAAAACAAAAAACTGTCTTATTCGTTTTTAAAATTAACTGAATTTTTTGTAAATTAATGTAATAAAAATTAGGTTTTTTAATTTAAAAACTAAGGTTTATGTTTTTAGTATTGTTCCAAATCACCTCGTATAAAAACACGTGCCTTTGTTTTTATACCTTTATTAACAATGTAACGTAACTATGGTTACAATAACGGCAAAATCTTAAATTGTCAATGTTTCGAAGTTTATAGCACAAAAGTCGAATCTGTACTTACTGATCGGAGGTTTCCCGTCGCCCTTTTATAGTATAGTGGAAGAGTAAAGAATGATCTAGAATATTCGAGAAATATCGTGAAAATTCCATAGTACAGGATGGCATAAAAGTTCTTAATGAATAATTCGAGCGTTTTCGGAAACCTTCGAAAGTGATGAAAGAACTTGGAAAAATTAAGGTAAATTATTTAAATAAATTAACAAACTAAATTAAATGATCCTAACTCTCTTAAATTCTATAACCTAAACACATTTTTGAAAGTCTGTAACAGTATTAAATTTTAATTATACATTACTGGTAGCTAACCAAATTCTAGTTATGCCTATTTTATAACCAACATTTTTTTACTTCAAATTTCCTAAATACGTGCGTTTAACTATATTAACTTTACTTTTATACTTCTCTTTTATGTCTAACCAATAACTTTCATAAAATCTGACCACTACTCTAACTAATTTTTTAGATGCCCTTAGTAAATTTTCTAAAAGGGCTTCATTACCCATCATTATTTTACGATAGGGCCATGATTATGTCTGGGGTAATAAAGATAACTTTTATTAATTACTTACCAAAATTAAATTTATAAGACAAAAGAAAATTATATCTTACAGTCGAAATAACATACAAAATGTAATCTCCGATTTTGAAAAATTAAGAGATCTTTTACATTTTATCTTATTCGGCAGGATTCCCTTCACGCGTTTCGCATGCCTCACAGAAACTTATCAATGGGGCTGTATAGAGTCCATAGTCGAGAAAGGTGTCCAAATATAAAAGACCTTTTTATTTTTTACACACAATTTGCATAAACATTTTAGATAAAAAACTTTTTGTATTAAATATTAACAACTACATATTTGAGCTTTATATTGTAAAAATTTTAGTACCATTGATCACAGGTAAGATTAGAAACAAAATCTAAAAAATGATGACGGTTGCTAAATATGGAATAAGTACCTCAAATATGGAATACTATAAATACCATTTAAAGTTAAACTAAACTAACAAGAAACTCTTTGAAAACTTTAGTATCACATAGAAAGCAACAAATTATTTGCAAAATCACAGATCAGACTCTAGTCTAGCAACATGCCACAGAAAATACACTCCGAATTTTTAGAGTCTAGAGCGGTATTTCCTATTTGGGCTTTTTGCTAACTGATGTATCAAACAGCACCAACCACTTCATTGATTAATCATCTCATCAATTAAAACTAACCACCAGAACTAACGAATTATAAAAAATTATATAATTAGTTACTGTGATTTGTCCATATTTGGATTTTCCGACGACTTTAAACTTATATTTAAAAAAGTAATACAATCTAAAACCCACAACAATACATCTGAACTATATCTAAAAGTTATAAAAACAATGCTGTGTGCATTTTTTTGCGAAAAATACGTATTGTTTTAATGCCTTAGAAAGTTATAAGAAAGCGATAAAACAAAACACTGCTACAGTGACAAAGGGGCTTGTTCTACTGGCATGTTACCACTTCTACTCGCGAATGGTCTTAGAAAAACAGATGCAAACCCTTCTAATAGCTTGTGCAAATTTTCCTTAAAGAGGATTGTTAGTATTTCATTAAAGGAATACTATTTCATATTTAGTCACTTTCCTCTAAATAACCCAGAAATCAAAAGTCGTTTTACAGAACAAATAATAGGGAATTATTGGAATAAGCAAATAGTGCTAGCAGTAATGAAGGGAAACTCCTTATTTTATTACTGTTAAACCTTAACGCGCCGATGTGAAGAAGTGTTATTGGTCAGCGTAACAAGCATGCATTATTTCTAACCAAAAATATAATATTATTTGTTTTTGTTTATAGTCTATTTTATGTATTAGTTTTGTATAGTAACGAAAGAAGAAGTCTCCATTTTTTTAGTTTATTTTGAAAACAAAATTTGAAAATAAACAAAGGTTATTTTAAACCTTAACCTCATTTCGTTTTCAAATGTCAAAATAAGGTAGACAAACGACCGACTTTATTTTGGCACAATTAAAGTCTAGCAGTAACTTTAATAAACGTTCCCTAATTTGAAACCACCACTGAGCATGCGTAATGTCAAAATACTGCTGAATTTATTACTGCTAGACCTTATATGTGTTCCAATAATTCCCATATATCATCGTCCTAAGATAAGATGTAACTCTTAATAGAGTAAGAGCCCGTGAGCGGAAGACCTTCGTCATTTTGTAAAAGCTGAAAGTTTGTCAATGCATGCTCCCAACATAAGTAGAAGTAATGGTAGATTGGGAAATTTGGCTCATAGTGGCTTTGGCAGGTCCGAGGTACCATAGGTTAATTAATAGAAACAAAAACTTCGTTATTTTGTAAAAGCTGAAATTTATATATGTTACTTGGGTAACTATTAGAAGATATTTTCCCAATCAGCAGACAGTTTTGACAGTTCAAGATATTTGCATTTAAGTAGTTTAGTGCAACCACCAAAAGTTGATAATAAGGAAGATACAGAAAGTCAAAATAAAACAAATATTTTTAATTAATTGAGATAACTTTTGATGGGTTTTAAATATTTTTATTAAACCCGGTATTTTTTAACATTCACTAACTAACTATTTAGATCTAATATTAATTTTTTTGTGTAAACCGGTGGGGGAGAGGCTGACTACACTATTACAATATTTTTAAAACCTCCTAACTTTTTGTGCTACACTGTATTTACCATCTAAGTCAATCATAAAACTCCCCAATAGTTTCTACACAGAAAAGGTATACTTTGTAATAATGGTACTGAGCAACCGTTTTTAATATATTTAAATTTAAGAGGTTTAGTGCAACAAAAAAATGCCTTTAAAAACAGCGTATTGGTCAAAACTATAACTGCCACATGATAAACGAATGATTTAATGTGTTCTTCCATACACTTTTAGTTGGACTAAACTACTTACATGCAAATATCTTGAAAACTGTTGCTCGGAGCCATTCTTAGAGAGTATACCTTTTTTGAGTAGAAAGCATAGAGGAGTTTACAGGTTTAGAGAAATTTAAATAGTGTAGCTAGCTCCCCTATTTTACACATAAAAATGAGTATCATATCTAAAAAACTCATGTCAAAAACTCGTAGATACCGAGTTATACTAAAATACTCAAAACATATCAAAAATAGTTTTGTTTTTATTTTGACACCCTGTACCTTCCTTATTATCAATTTTTTGGATATAGGTATGTTTCCAAAAAATGAGGGTGTAAAACTCCTTACTACTTGTTAATTACTTGCAAAGCAAGATTTTGCAACAGTTTGATATTATCCACTCTGGCGATGCGGATTTTTACACTAAACAAAGGTCTTTCTTACAGAGCTAATTGAGATCACCAACCGCAGACCGGTTTCGAACTATTTTGGTTCTCATCAGTACAGTGTAGACGATAACAACAAGCTCTAAAAATTTCTATAAGAAGCGAAGATGCCAAATAAACGTAGTAGTTTATTGTCCATTACGCCATCTATCGGTAATGTAAAAAATAAGCGAACCTGGGTCCGTAATATTAATACTTAACAAAATTAAGTATTCTTGAAAAACAGTCATAAATCATTCCAAAATATGAGGGAGTGAAACTCCTTACTGCTTGTAAAATACTTGCAAAGCAAGATTTTGCATCCGTTGCATAATATCTTCTCTCTGCGGATTTTTACACTAGCCAAAGGTCTTCCTTTCAGAGCTAATTGAGATCACTAACCGCAGACCGGTGTCGAACTATTTTGGTTCTGATCAGTACGGTGTAGGCGATAAAAAAATAGGTATGTTTGGTTAAATCCTAATATTTTGGCATAAGGAATCTGTTTTTTTTGTGTACCATTAATTAGCGAACACCCTATATATACAGGGTCTCCCAACTCTTTTATACACGAAATAACTTAGTCCCTTGTACAAGATACAAAAATACACTTTATATAAAAAAATTAAATGTTTGTTTGGATATACACTTTTTATTGACAGGACTAGTTAGTATACAAGGTGTCTTCAAAACATAATTTTTATTGGTAATTGGGTTTTTATTTTATGAAACACCCTATATACCTTACCACATTGTTTCTCTGTAATAAATTTTACATCAAAAATATATAGCACACTATCCGTCAATTATTGCTAGTATTTGAGATATCCGTAGTATACTCATTAACGATTAAAAGTGAAGGAAGAAAATTATATTTTGTTTCTAAATATTTTTAAAAAATTCTGTCACTGTTAGGGTGAAAAATATTATAATAACACGTAGTTAATTACCTTTGATTGCAAGAACTACTTATAGGTATGTAAGCAATTTAGTTTATTTTTGACACATATTAATGTAATTGATCTAAAAAACACTGCAATACGTTAGTTATGGCTAGTTTTAAAGTTAAGTAAGTAAATATGTATTTAGAACAAACTAAATAGCTGACTTAGGTACCTATTAGTAGTTCTTACAATGAAAGGTAATCAATTACATGTTAATATATTACTTCACACTCTGATAGTGACATAACTATTAAAAAATAATTCAAACCAAAATATTCTTTTCTTACATTCCTTTTAATCGGTAACAAGTATACCAGCATACTACCTATATCTCAAAAACCTAAGCAATATATGACGTATAGCAGGAGTGGCCAACCGGTCGATCGCGACTATTAGTCAAGTCGATCGTAGCAAGGTCAAAAATATAAATACCTAAACCAGGGCCGTGCCTACCAGGTGGTGCAAGGCACCAGGGCGCAACGCATGTGAAAATGAAAGGCGGTTGTTACAAATGATTGGGATTTTGAAAAATTGAGGTGGGGACTTGTTTTTTTTTGCTCTTCAAAAGTACTATATGAGGAAAAAAGAAAATAATGGGAGTTGAGTTGAGAGCAGTGCCGTATTATCCATTAGGCTGACTAGGCTACAGCCTAGGGCGCCATGAAAAAAATAGGCGCCAGATAGGGGAGTAATAGGCGCTACACAGGGAAGTTTCTAAAAAGTTTAGGTCGGGTGGGGATAAGAACTAATCTTTCTGCGGGGATATAAATAAAACAGAGGCGAAAAGGAGAGAATGACCTTTTTTTTTTTGGCTCTTCAAAATGTTTTTCTTTGTACGAAAATAGGCGCTCTGGGAATTCTACCCTAGGGCGCCTCATACTCTTAATACGGCCCTGAATATGACATTGGTAGATCGCACTGGGTGTCGTCACTGAAAAGTCTATCTTGGGCCTTAACAAGTTGGCCACCCCTGACGTATAGTGTGTAATACATATTTAATGTAGAATTCAACACAAAGTCAAATATTATTAAAAAATACAGAGTGTCCCATTATAAAAAAAAACCTTCTCGATCATAAAAATCATGTTTTTGAGACACCTGGTATATTAACTAGTACTGTCAATAAAAATATTGTATTTAAATAAGAATTCTTAACTTAAAGTTTATTTTTGTATCCCACATAGGGGCACACACAGTATATTTTTTGCCGATGACTGGTTTTAAATACTTTTAACCCACAACATGATTTTTCAATTAGAGAAAAACATAAATAACCAAGAAAGCCGTTAAAAACTTTTAAAGTAAAAGTGTCCGTTAAAAACCACAAAAAAGCATTGAAAGGTTTTCTGCCATTCCAAAATAAAAAATCGAAAAGGGCTGACTGTGTTTTTGTTAATTTTTATTTAAGTTGCTTCGTTATGCAAAAAATTTACACCGAACTTGTGTAATGTAAAAGTTTTACTCTTCAACGCCTCTAATTCCTTAAAACGAAAACAACTTCTTTTTTATGCAAGTGTATTTATTTATAATAATTTTTAAAATAAAAAGATTTAAAGTGATAAAATTTTATAACTTGGTCGATATCAGAAAAATAATAATTGATTGAAATGCCCCAAGGTGTCCACGCAAAGGTGGTTGTCGTGACCACCTTGGAAATCTTGGAATACTTAAAAAATACAAGTTTTTTTATTCTCGCATAAAGATCAAAGACAGCGCTCTTACATTTCCCGCTTAACGCTGGCCGCTGACGCTGACAACTTTTTTTAATTTTTAACATTCCGTAGTTCAAAAACTAAGACGTTTAGGACATATGTTTATATGAAGTTTTTTTCTTATTTTCTGTTGTACAATCGCCCCGTAAAGTTTGTCGGTTGAGTTACTGGACACCCTGTATGTATGTAGGTAATTTGATTGAAATTGATGTCTATTGGTGCCTTAACGGTGAGGTTTATCGACTTTAATAAGGAGTACCTTGTTTTTAAGTTTTTGATTGTCTATAAAATGGCGCCCCCGGCTTTGCGATATCTGTCAAAATAAAAAGTTATGATGTAAATAAATTTCAAGTTTTAGGTAAAGTGCCGTCTGGCGTTATTTTAAAAAAGTACTTTTGTCTTAAAATTTTAGAATCTGCAAAGCTCAATATGTGTGCCAAATATCAACTGGATTGGTTGAAAAATAAATGCAATACGGCGAAAATAAAATAAAAATTAAACTTTGACGGCTTGTAACTCGAAAACGAATGACATTTTAAAAATATATATATTAAGCTACCCTTATTTTGTCAAGTAGAATCACCCCCTTAAGTTTCGTGATCGATTTTTGAATCACCCTGTATATGATGAGCCTTATTAATAAAAAGGTAGTTTTTTTAATTAGTTATTTGACAATAAGGGTTAATTAACGACACATTAAGTACAGTAATAAAATACAGAAAGATAAATTTCTTTTGAAACTCTTAAACCAAAGTGTTTCTTCTAAGGACAATAGTATCCGGTATTGTATAGTTAGTGTGGGCTTTATGTCTTTCTTTTTAGATTGAAAAAAAATAAAAATCCTGAGTACTGCCTTGAAAACACATCGTTAAAATTTTGTACAATAATTTGAAACGCTCTGTAAATATTAATTAATTTAAAACACTACAGAACATTGATTTTTCCGGCTAGTTTTCAGTAAAAAAGAGAAACCAACAACATGAAAATATTATTAGCAGACTCTGCAAAAGCTTTCTTTAACACCGGGGATCCTTTGCCGCAAACATAAAACTAAAAAATATTCTTTGTGTATACTATAGAGCTTTTTTGTTGCCAATAGACTATGCTGTATGTGGTCGTAAAACAACTGCATGTAGTCCAGTAAAAAATGGTTGTAAGTTTAGTTTGAAAAAGAAAATCAGGTGTATACGGGATAAATTATATAGCGTGTAATTTAATTAATGGCTAAAAATACAGGGTAGGTTTTCTTAAGCTTATTTTGGGAAGAAAGAAGAAAAGTTTATATGAACATATATTCTAGACCTTTTACCTTTTACGCTACAGGATGTTGAGGTTTTAAGAAAAAAATAATTTTTTTATCATAACTTTAAAACTGCTTAAGATATTTGCCTAAAATTTGGCCAAAACCTACTAAGCACCAATAAAACTTTTTTAAATATTTTTTAAAATATTTTTACCAGTGGCGTCCGTACGGAATAAGTACAGGACATTTTCAAAAATTAAAATATGGTACGCCATTGCATTTTTCATTAATCAAAATCAATTTTTTAATCCCAGTTTATTTTGCAATTAATTTGACTTCTTAACTTTAAAACAAAAAATAGGGCACCAGCGTAGGGTAGGGCGGGGCTAGTTGAGCAATTTTTCACTTGATCGGTTATAGCTCCTCAACAATATGTCTCAATGGCCTATGATGCATACTGATGGATTGGCAATTTATCCCTTAGCAAAAGTGTCCATAGTAACTTCTTTTTAGTAAGCTAAATTAAGGAGCTACATCTATTTTAATGTAGATAGTCAGGTATGCTCAACCTACCCCATAGGTGAGGTAAGTTGAGCAAGGATATGGGGCTAGTGGAGCACTTAGAAAGTACAGCCAAATTATAGGTTTAATGTTAGGTAGGTTTACAATAAAAATACATTTTGACAATTTGCTTTTTATATTTATAATCTTATAGTGACAAAACAACAAATCTCATCAATAAAACTGCAACGTACCTATCTTAGCCTAACTACTGAATTTAAACTTGAATATTTGTATATAATTATTATTAACATAGCTTATACAAATCATAAAAAAAAACATTTAAGACATTTAGGAGTCTAAATCTTCATTTAAAACAAAACAAAGTAATTTTTTATTTGGTAAAAAAAAACTAAAAATCAAATCAACAAAACATCCACTCCAAGTTAACTTTATTATAGCATTAATTAAAGATTAGACTTTCTATTAATAAACAGACTTTATATGCAACTATCAATATTGTTGATATAATTTTAAAAAATATATTAAATAGATATTATTTGTCTGTGATTTGGCTCCTTTTCTTGGACCAGCCTTTGGGTATGGTCGAACTATTTTCGGAGAAAATTTATGAATTAGATAGGTCAGCTCGTTTTTTTGTTGCTTGTACGGGATGCAGCCTCATATAAGTCTTGAGTAGTATAGGAACCTCTAGTAGTCGAACTTTTATAAGTCCGTATCCTAAAAAATAAAAAAATCATTTTATACTTCTGTTAAAATCGTGGGGTTAGGTGGACAACTGTAGCTCAACTAACCCCAACCTGAAATTTTAAAGCAAAAGTAAATTTATTAAAAAACGGATAGAATTATATTCAGTATCTTTATAAAAATCAAAACTGCAATAAATTTACTAAACATTAACACTTACCTGATTGAAAAGGGATATTATTTAACTATCACAGACGAAATATTCTGTCTGAAAATTATTTTACTTTTTAATCACAAAATAAACAATACTTGGGGGTACTTTTCTCGATCGCCGCGTCACCACTGGCGGTCGCGCTATGTGTTCCTCTTGCGTAACCCCTTCTTTACGCTATTTGATGCTTTCGCGTGCGGTCGATAGTTTTTGAGATATTTTGATTGCCCAACTTACCTCTATGCTCAACTAGCCCCGCCCTACCCTACTAGTTTAAAATAGTTTCGCTATACCAAAAATGCCCTAAAAACGATTTTTATTTTTTGAACAAAAACGGTGCATCCGAAAAAGAAAGTTCAAAAGATCAAATTTGTTGTAAAATAAATAGAAATTTTAAAACTAATTTTTTGTTTTTTAAAAGAGCAATGCTGTACTCTTAAAGAGTTTAAAGTTATGATAAAAAAACGATATTTTTCCTTAAACTTTAACACCCTGTAGCTAAAAGTTAAGATGCTTAGGAGATATGTTTATATAAACTTTTCTTTCTTAAATGGTCTTAGGAATCATACCCTGTATTTTTAGCTATCAATTAAATTACACCCTGTATACTTGCAAGCTAATAGCGTATTCCCGTTTTGGTAAAATAATAATATACCAGACTGAACAAGTCGAATTTCAATGGGACTCGAAGAAAACCAATATATTCGCCGATTTTTTTATTTTGTAAAGCAAATTTTATGGACGAAAAAATATTCTCTTTTTATAAGGAACATTCCCTTATAAAGAATAAAAGCAAAGTAAACAATAAAAAATGTTTACGCAAAGAGATCTTAGCAGTAATTGGAAATTATAACAATAAACAACAGTCCCGTTACATATTTTTCTTTTAAAATATTAATTCTAAATTTAGTCCAAACGCCAATAAAAAAATAATAATAAAAAATTGCCTTAAGAACACTCTGGTATCAAGAACTTTTATTTAGAAATTTGTAAAATGATAAATGATTTTTTATTTTTCTATCCCGTCCCCCACCCGCACAGAAATTCTAAGTTTTAAATAAAAAAGCGATTCTTCGTTTTGTATTATTTTGTGAATTTGAGGGTGTTTTTGACCAGTATAGTGCCAAACTGCAGGGTTAAATGCTCTCAATAAAATAAAAAAAAAGTGTATATAAACATGGGCCGCAAAATTTTTGTTAAACTTAAAAAAAAAACTAAAGAATGTCCAAAATACCTATTTTAGTAAAATTTGTTAGACTATATCGTCGCGTCGGTTTAAAGGTAAAACTTACTCTGTGAGATTTGATGTTTCAGGAAATAACAACGACTTTAAACAAAATTTGTGAAGAAAAATAGAAAAGATAAACAATATTTTTATGTATAATATTTTAGTGAACATTTATGAATGTCATATTTATAACTATTAAATTATTTATACAAAAAACTTTTACTATGAGTAACTTAAAAATGTTCGAACAAGTTCTTTTAACAAAATGTACTTAGTGACTTTTACCTTTAAAACGACGCAACGATATATTATTATCAACGTTGTTTAAAGAAGTATTTATTGTTGTTGTAACATAATTGCTAACAAAAAGCTTTAACGTTGGTTTAAAATTAAAACTTAAAAAGTGAGATTTTATGATTTATGGAATAACAACGATTTTATAAAAAAATTTAATGAAAAAAGAAATTAACCATCTTTGTTAGGTATAATATTTCAGTAAAGATTTATGAGTATCATAAGGGATGAAATTTT
>JACEGR010004821.1:0-81874 GCA_014170235.1 Listronotus bonariensis | reverse complement strand
ACAAGGTGTCCCGTATCGTTATGTTCAAATTTTGGGAACGTAAAGTACACTTCTTTTCAAGTAAAAAAACGCAAAACTTGTATATCCATTTTTATTTTTTTTTTTTTTTTTATTTTTTTTTTTTTTGAGGTGGACATTTTGAAAATATTATCAATTGACCTTTTTTTAAATAAAATATTTTTTTATTTACTTTACGAACTTATTTTTAGTATTCTTTATTTACTTTTAGTATTATCTTAGTATTATCTTCAAATAACATTCATGGGCGTGTAACTTTGAAATAAATAAAAATGGATATACAAGTCTTGCGTTTTTACTTGAAAAGAAGTGTACTTACGTTCCCAAAATTTGAACATAACGACACTGGACACCTTGTACTATAGAGTGGGTCAAAAAAGGCAAAAACTGCTTAAAAATAAAAGACCATTGTTTTTAAAAATACAACAGAATGTGTATGTGCGAACAAAAAATATTTAGAATCAAGTTATGCATAAATACCAAGTCATGGCCTCCTATCCAAATTTTTAAATTTTTTTTGAATTTTTTTAAATAATTCTGTATAATACAGATTTTTATTATTAACACGCTTTTATTAACTTGGGTTGTAACTATCTATCTATGTAACGGAATCTTTGAGCCTAATTTTTAACCAACTTCCAGCTATTCGATTTCTTTGAAACTTTGCACACGTGTCAAGGACCGATGAAGATGCAATAATTTAAAAACAGTATCCCGTTATCTTTTTTTTGAATCGCCAGGAAAAAAATTCCATTATATTATAAAAACAACACCTAGGATGCCATCTGTTGGCAACATTTCAAACTTTGCTATTAAATGAAGAAGAAATTTTTTAGTTTTTACCGAGGGGCGACCACTTGCTGCAATACATGTACGTTTGGCATGAAATCCCTTGCAATCATCACTGCAATCACTCAGAAATCGCGCAATCGCCCCGCAGTCGCGACGCAATCACCGAAATCCTTTCTGCAGTCCTGCAGTCACTTTTGCAGTCGCCGAAATCGTACGTGCAATCCCACAAACATCTTCGCAATCGCCGAAATCGCAAATATTTTCATATAAGTGAGGTTATAATTTGATTGTTTATCGCCGGTTTTCGAAAACATTTCAACATAAGTTGCTGTTCTAGTTGTCTTTTAAGGTAAGTGATTATGATTTATTTGCTTTTAGGTAAATTAGTTATAAATTTACAAATCAGGGTTATGCAAGATTGTTGTTGGTATAGGTTAGTGTTTTAAGCCCTTGCGTTTTTATTCTCATCGGTGAATTCATCGATTAATCAGAAATTTCATAATATCTCTTTTTAATTTAATACATTGAAAAAGACATAACTGACATTTCGGATAAATCAATCAGTTTTTCGGTGAGAATAAAAACGCACGCTTTAAATAGAATTTGTGCGTAGATCTATCTACAGGGTGTCCTAAACTGATTTGCCCAGGCTTTTTAAATGCAGATGTTTGTTTTTCAAAAAGCGCTTGGACACGTCAAATACTGCTTCAAATTGTCCATCTTTTGCAATAATAGTTTCATATACAGGTGGTCTTGAATCAAAGATATGATGCCAAAGTCAATTTTTTCTAATGAAACACTCCATATATTATGACATTTTTGAATAACCCATAAAATTGAGATAGATAGGAAAGTGCTAACAGTTTATCTGATCTTTCAAGATTAGAATACAGCTTGTCAAAGTGCCAAAATTGACGATTTTCAATTGTCAATATTTCAAAAACCGTTGAAGATAGGTATAGGACATCATACATGAAAAGTATCTAGAATTTTATGGGTAATCCAAAAAACCAAAAATCCATAATATATGAGGTGTTTCATTGAAAAAATTGACTTTGGCATCAAACATTGATTCAAGACACCCTGTATATGAAAATTTTATTGCAGAAGATGGGCAATTTGAAATACTAATTGACAGGTCTGAGCGTTTTTTCGAAAAAAAAAAAAGATTTGAATTTTAAAAGTCTGAGCAAATCAGTTTGGGACACCCTGTATATGACTATCAAATCTGGTAATCGCTTTTTAAGGCACTTCTAAATGTCCAATCAACTTGAAATTTGATATGGGTATAGAGTTTCTTCGTCAATACACGAGAATGTTTTTGTCTCGGTTTTTGTTATCTTAAAATTCAAGATGGCGGATCCAAAATGGCTAACTTTGTTATTTTTGGACCGATTTGGTTCAAATTTGATATTTAGAAGAGATTTGGGTTGCTTAAAAGAATTTTGAATAAAGTTTACAAAGTACAAAATGGCGAATCCAAAATGGCGAACTTTGTTATTTGTGAGCCAACTTGGTTCAAATTTGATATTTAGAAGAGATTTGGGTTGCTTAAAAAAATTTTGAATAAAACTTACAAAATACAAAATGGCAGATCCAAAATGGCGAACTTTCTTATTTGTGAACCGATTTGGTTCAAATTTGATATTTGAGAAATATCTATGAAACCCCAGAAGCTTTTCTGCCCTGGCTATGCAGCAGTCAACCATGTGAAAAATTCTTTCGTCAAACTCGTTCCATGACCTCTACTTATGCAACAATAGTAAACTTCGACATGCTGGATCTTCTTCAGCGAAAGTATAATGCTGCAGGCAGGCAACTGGTTTACAAAAACAAACTTATTATGAATAGTAGCAAAACAAATGCCATTGTTTTTAAAACAAATAGGTCACGAATACATGAACCAACTAAAATAGAACTAAAAGATGATTCTCTGGCTTTGATGGGAAAGACAAAATTTTTGGGTGTGGTAATAGACGATATTCTTTCATGGGAGCATCACGTTGAGCACGTCAAAGAGAAATTAAACTCAGTTTGCTACAGCCTTCGAGTCTTAGCCAAATACACAGACGTTCGAATGAAAAGAGTGATTTATCATGCAAATTTTGAAAGTCACATTCGATATTGCATAATCTTGTATGGAAATTGCAGAGACATAGACAGATTGTTTATCTGCCAAAAAAGAGTAATAAGGCTTATGTTTGGGATGCATTTTAGAGAGTCGTGCAGAGGTAAATTCAGGGAAAATGGACTTTTGACTGTGACTGCAATTTTCATACAGGAATGTATATTATTTTTGTATAAGAACCGAAACTTATTCCAGAGCAGCTCCCCACCAAATGTATATTCGTCCAGAAGTATTAACTATATCTATCCTAGACATAGATTAACAATGACTGAAAATGCGGCATATTATAATTGTATAAAATTGTTTAATCATTTGCCTATGAACATAAAGACAATTGACAATATTAATATGTTAAAAAAACTGTTTAATTTGTTAGTAACCATTGAACCCTATACTGTTGCTGAATATTTTGAATATGTCAGAAATTTGTAGATATAAGAACATTGTTATTTTTTGTTGACGTTATTTCCTTTTATGTTCTAACCTTACAGTGGAACATACTTTTGAAATAAAGATTGTTCATTGTTTGTTTTATAAAAAATATATTTCACCAGGTTGTTGGAGCACTCGGCACTGAAACCAACCGCCCATCCTCAGCCGCCCAATGTGTTGCCTATATTGCAGTTACAGAGCTGCCTCAAAGACAATGGCCAGACCTTATTGCCACCTTAGTTAACAACGTTGTCAACGCTACCTCGGAAATGCAGAAAGAAGCAACCTTGGAGACAATAGGATATATTTGTTCAGTAAGTGGGAATTTAAATGAATTTTTCAGTATTTCCTTTAAACTGGTAGTATTTTCATAAGCCTTTTTATTGATTTTTTTAAAACGTCTGTCATGATAAAAGATGTCAGGGAAATTTGCTAATCTTGTTTGATGTACACAAAATGTTTTAAAATGCCTTGTTAAAAAAAAAAAAAGAATAGAAATGTATAGGGTTTTCATTTATATTTTTACACTCACTCTTTTATTTATTATCAACAAGAGAAACCAATGAACATTAAAAAGTAAGGAAAAGTGAAGAGGTAATTTGTTTTTAAATGCAGCACCAGTTTAGCAGCAATAGTTTTTGCAATATAAACACTTAAATAAAAAAATAATTGATGTAATTTCCACTGTACCTACTACACTAAGCTTAGTGCTTACAGTTTAGACCTGTAGATATAATTGAAATTATATCTGCTATTCTTCAGATGAAAATGGGTATATTTCCATAATTATAAAAGATCAATATACCCAATGTAGTATTTACCTCTCATAAAAGAGGTTTTTTTCTATCTTTTTCTAGTTATAGTGGATGCCAAGATATAATTGAAAACCCTGTACATAGAACAAGCATTAGCGGTTTTTATTTCAACTTTGCACAAGTTTTATGTAAAATTATTGTCTTAATTTAATTTATATTTTACAGCAAAAATATATCTTTGGATTTATTTGATTAAACAAAAATTTGCAGGTAGTGTTAATTATCTTACTCTGTCTTTTTTTAATTATTATAGGAAATTGACTCAGATGTTCTTGTCTCCCAATCAAACGACATTCTAACCGCCATTGTTCATGGTATGAGGGTAACAGAACAAAGTAACCATGTGAGATTGGCCGCTACACGCGCTCTTCTCAATTCTCTCGAATTTACCAAAGCAAATTTTGACCAACCCACAGAGAGAAACTACATTATGGAGGTTGTGTGTGAAGCTACACAGTCACCAGACACACAAATTAAGGTAGGTGTCATTTTTTTAAAAATAAGTTTATTAGACTGATTAAAAAAATCAACTATTTTTTTTTCTTATTTATATCAAAAATATTTTTGAAAATGATGAAAAAAATGTGAAAGCCACAGCCCTTTATATTAATGGTTAGAGGTGCCGCATGTTAAATTTTAATTTTCCATATGAATAACAAAGAAAAGCTTGTTTTTTTGAGTTTATAATTTTATAGCTTTGTAGTGTTGTTGTTCATCAAAAAGGCCAGACCAATTCATTAATTATTTTGTATAAAATTGAATGCTCTACAAGAAAGCTTTCTAATAATTTTTTAATAAACCGACGCGTTTTGAAGTTATTCAACTTTAAATTATAATTTATATAATAACATATGTCCTAAAAGTTTTGGCACACAATATTTATCGGTTTTTGTTTTAATGAAGAAATTTATTTAAACACTAACTAGTTATCATAAATTACAACTCAATACTTAACTAAACTATACTATCGAATTATGTGGAGTGGCCCATTCTCCTCTACCAGACGCAAATTTCTTCGAATATCTCTCATGATGTCCTGGACGGAATTCAGTTCAATTTCTCTTAATTTCTCGTAAATTCGCCGTCTTAATTGTTCCTCATCTTGTGCTTCCCAGACATGGTATTCCCTGCTCGCACTCCGCTATTGTTCTATAAATGGTTCTGCGTGAAATGTTTTCATTCTGGAATATTTGACAGATTTCAGCTTTGAGTATCCGCCCAACTAACTTGTAGATACTTTTTCTTATTTCTAATTTATACGACATCTTAAAGTGAAAACTTCAAAATAAATAAATCTCAACTGACAGTAAATAAAGTAAATAAACTTTTGTTTTTAAAGGCAACTTTATATTATTTTGTTTTTGTTAAAATTAAAGACAATGAGTTTTGTGTCAAAACTTTTAGGACATACGTTATGTAATTTTTTTCCAATTTAACAAAAAAATTTGTCCAATTTTTCAAATTTTTTGTATTTTAAATTTTTGACATTTAAAGGATCTATGAAACCAAAAAATAAAAATAAAAAATTGAAAATTTTCCAAAATTTTTAATAAACTAGCAAAAAGCTGTCAAAAAATTGGAATAAAACACGTCTTTTAATTCAAAAATTGTAAGAGAGCTTTTTGTAGTGTTTAATTTTATACAAGATAATGAATTTTTTGGTCTAGCCTTTTTGATAAACCAATAAAGAGTTACAAAATTATAAACTTAAAAAACAAGCTTTTCCCTTTATTCATATGGAAAAAATCGGCACAACTTAACAAAAAATTGTCGAGGGCATTGTTTAATTGGGGATGTTTCTCCTGTCTATCCTTGGATGTTGTACTTTATGCTTTATTTGTTTTCTGGGAGACTACGTTTAAACAAAATAATATTTGGCTTTTCTTCAGAATAAAATAAAAAAGTTTATTAAATATTTTAAGAAAATTGAAATTTTATATACTATGAAGAACTATTCTGTCCTTGCACAATATTATAAAAGTTAAGATTACTTTATATAATTTATAAAAAAGTATTTTTCCGCTTCTAATTTATACACTTTATATGTTTCCCAAATCCGACCTCCCTTGGAATATTGTTCTCATATCTGGGGCATGGCGTCCCCAACAACCCTGAGCATTCTTGATTCTATTCAAAGAAGAGCTATTCGTCTCATTAATGATCCTTCACTTACAGAAAGGCTTCCCTCTCTTGCCCATCGTCGGGCTGTGGGCGATTTATCGCTTTTTATAGGTACTTCCATGGCTTCTGCTCTGAAGAATTGACCAGTATAGTTCCTCCACTCACGGTTCCCAACAGAGAAACTCGTGGTTCCGCGCGTATGCATCCCTATACGGTCCAACTGGACAGGCCCCGAACTTCTCACTTTGTTCGTTCTTTTATCCCTAGAGTTTCTAGATTGTGGAACCTGCTGCCCGCGGAGGTCTTTCCTTCCCCCAAATCTTCAAGTATTTAAGTCCCGTGTCAACAAACTCCCTCTTACCTCGCTTAAGACACCCACGGTACGTTAGTATTTAGGCTTTTAGCCTTCGTGGTTTGTCCAAAGATAAAAAAAAAATAATGTTGTACTCTGTGCTTACCATGCAAATGTTGTATGTATGTTGCTTTGATTGGATGGGGACATTCAGCCCATGCTGCAAAAGCTTTTGCATTGCAGAGGAGTGCGCTCGCATTATTGCTAATATTGGCTCCCAGGAAGAATGTAGACCATATTTTATCAAATTGGGGCTTTTTATTCTCCCATGCCTTTATGTCTTTCAGTGCCTCATGTTTATTAAACAAAACATTCACTTGTATCAAAGCAGTCAGCAAATTCACAATTATAATACTCGGAACAGTCAGGATTTAATCCATGACTTTCATAGACTTGGAAAATCCAGAGGTGGCACCAATTACTTCTGTATAACATACATTAATACGCTTCTGCAGCGCATTAGGTGTTTGAATGACAATGCTTTTAGAAGCACCATAAAAGAATACCTCTTAAAACATACTTTTTTTTCTGTGAAAAATACCTTAGCAGCGGCTTTACTTTTTAATTAGTTTGAATTATTTTTTAATTAATTTAAATTATTTATTTAAAAGACCTAAAAGAATGCATTCCAGGACTCTTATGATAACTAAACTTGGAAAAAAGAGATTATTGTTATTATTTTAATACATTTTAATAATTGTTAATTATGGTCAGTGTTATTGTAATGTAACTGTAATTTCCTATTTTATTTAAGTATAACATTTTAAAGTTTTTTTTAAATAATTTAATGTAAGTTGACGTGTAAAAACATTTATGTAGTGTAAATATTACCAATAAATAATAATATAAAAATATAAATATAAAACATTTGTATTAAGGGCTGTGGCATTCACAGGATTATTTTCTCATCATTTCCATCAGTGTTTTCGATATAATTAAGAAAAGAAATAGTCGATTTTTTTTAAATCAATCTAATATTTATATTGGTGTAAAATAATTGGATTAGAGAAAACATGTTACATTTTGATGATTTGATTAACTAGACATATTAGACAGAAAACCTTTTATATACATAATATGTATGTATATGATATTAGATTTAAAAACTGTTATATCATCTGAATTAAGTTTACAAAAATGGTAACTCTTATTTTTGTCTGTTATGTTGTTAAATAAAGATTTATAGTTTTATATTTATATTGCTTTTCTCTTATAGGTAACAGCTCTTGAATGTCTGGTAAAAATTATGTCATTATACTATCAATATATGGAACCTTATATGGGTCCAGCACTGTTCCCGATCACCTTAGAAGCTATGAAATCAGAAAACGATGCAGTAGCATTGCAGGTATGGAACTTAAGTAATTACTTTTAAAAAACAGGGTACAAGAATACCTCCGCACTGGAGCCCGATTTTAGAAAGAAAAAATAAACTTTGCATTTTACTCTAAAATTTTAACACCATTAGATTCCTAAAATATTATCTGATATTATTAGGAAAAGAGTATGGTTGGCCCCACAGCCCCCAGACCTAAGGCCCTTCTATTTTTACTTTGGCTATCTTAAGGAAATTACTTTTGTCAAAGTTAATTTTAAAACGCCCATCTGGAATATGTGAAAAGAAAGGCATATCATCTTTTGCTCATATGATTTTGAAACATATTTCAAAAAAGGGAATGGAAGATCACCTGACAATTATTGTTAATTAAGATGTTTGTTGGTTCTTCTTCCAAACCTAATTATGGAAAAGATTATCCATTAATAAAATTTTCCCATCTGGTGCGAATTTTTAAAAGACGCAGTATAAAAATGGAGTTATTGTTTGTTATATGTGTTATTATTCTTTAGGGTATTGAATTTTGGTCTAATGTCAGTGATGAAGAGGTTGATTTGGCGATAGAAGACACTGAGGCTCAAGAAGCTGGCAGGCCACCTTCAAGGTATAGTTTTTCTTTGGTTTTTAACTTAAAAAATTACTAGTCTCTGTGTTGAAAACTTTTTGTTGATCATCAAAAAAAAAAAAAAATATCAACAAAACATTTGCACTGAGTGGTCTAATTTCTGATTTGTTTATTTTTCAGAGAATTTTTTGGCTGACTTCCAATAGTGCCAACACAATGTATGTATAAAAGAAACAGTAAAAATTTACTTGCTATAAAATATTTTTCCTAAGCACAGAGACTGGCAATTCACCTTTATTCTAAATACTAATAGATAATCTAACATGTTTTTAAAAATATTTATGGTATCAGTAAACTCTTGTTTTGCCAATTATTATATTTTATGTTTCTTAAATTTAAAGCTTTTTTGAAATGAATTTTAGTTTAAATTTAGAATGGTGTGTAGTACATTAGGCATTGGGTAAATGTTTGTTATTTATTATAAAAATTGTGTTATTATATCCCACTTGTTTCTAGTGCAAACCTCTTTGCACTGCTAAGACACAAGTTTTATGATACTGGGCAAAATAATCTCAGTCCGCGGTAAAAAATTTCTTCATAAAGGTAAGCGCACATACATCGGCATTGGACGGACGGTACGGATCGGAAAAATAGTTTTAGTGAAATTAAATGACACACACGCACATGCAAGTTATGGGTAAACCATAGGTAAATATTAAAAGTCAGCATCTTTTACCCGGGACATAAAACCATTTGGTTAAAACCCTCCGGTAGGAATCGGCTTAAATTCTTGTCAAATAACATAGTTTCTGACCTGTATCGCACATATGAAACGGTAATTGCCGGATTTTAATTAAAGTCAATTGTACGCATATAAGTGCACTGCTTTATTTAATGTTACTAAAACTATTTTTTCCGATACGTACCGTCCGTCCGATGCCGACGTATGTGCGCTTACCTTAAGAGAGAACATTATGGGGGAAATTTTAAAATTTTTGGGGAATGTCTATACTCTGTCCATGTTACATGTGCAAAATTTCAAACCGTGATCAACGCGTAATATCGCGTTTTCTGTACAGCTATTTGTTGAAAGGCAATATAACATAATTGTAAACCCAAAGCATTGTCTTTCAACCAATATCTTAACAGAAAAGGCGTTATCAAGCGTAGATCATTTTTTTATCTTTGGACAATTCACGCAGGCTAAAAGCCTAAATACTAACGTAGCGCGGGTGTCTTAAGCAAGGTAAGAAGGAGTTTGTTGACACAGGACTTAAAATACTTAAAGATTTGGGGTGAAGGAAAGACCTCTGCGGGCAGCAGGTTTCACATTTTAGAAACTTCAGGGATAAAAGAATGAATAAAGTGGAAAGTTCGGGGCCTGTCCAGGTGGACTGTATAGGGATGCATACGTGCGACACCACGAGTTTCTCTGTTGGAAACCGTGAGTGGAGGAATTAAACTGGACAATTCTTCAGAGCAGAAGCCATGGAAGTACCCATAAAAAGGGATAAATCCCCCACAGCTCGACGATGGGCAAGAAAGGGAATCATTTCTGTAAGTGAAGGATCATTAATGAGGCGAATAGTTCTTCGAATTGAATCAAGAATGCATAGGGTTATGGGTTATGCCATGCCCCAGATATAAGAACAATATTCCAAGGGAGTTCGGATTTGGGACACATATAAAGTGTATAAATTAGTATTAATTATAAAATTTTGCATATGTAACTTGGACAGAGTTTAGCTTATATCCACCCTTGTAATTAGAAAGCGGTTGGTTGGTGTAGGTCAAATGTAGACTTGCCACAATCAATGGGTTAAAAATTGCAGTCTAACTATAATTTTGGGGACAATTGGTATTTTATACGTAAATAACTATTGCTTTACTAAAAAGCAGGGCTGTTCTTGGCGGGGGTGCAGCAAGGACTTTTGCACAGGGTGACAAAAATTATAGGGCGGCATTTTCGGTTTTTTGAAAATAATGGATTTTAAGGGAGGACCTTTCAAAACTATTTAGGAAGAACAAAAGTTAAAATCAATGTGAAAGACTTTAATAAAGGATTTACCTATTTATTTTGAAATTGGAACCTTTTTTTTTTGGGTGTTCAAAAATATTAAGAGGCCAATAATGTTTTGCTTGGGTGGGCGGCAATTTTTCTTTCTGCACGGGGTGACAGAAAACCCAGGAACGGCACTGCTAAAAGATGTGTTCAGTATTTTTAAAGAGATCCTTTTGTTTGTACAGAGTCTCGCGTCATTATGCCAAAGGTGCCCTCCAATTCATAGTACCAATTCTACTACAGAAACTAACGAAACAAGAAGAACTAGATGACGAAGACGATTGGAACCCAAGCAAAGCAGCTGGTGTCTGCCTTATGTTGCTTGCGACTTGTTGCGAAGACGAAATCGTGCCCCATGTACTACCCTTCATTAAAGGTAAATATACACTCATGGACAAAAATATCGCATATTTTTGATTTTCTCCATAAGCTTCAATACAAAAATGCTTTAATTTAAATGGCCATATTTCTTTTAATAATTAGGTTATCAAGACAATTTAAAAAAGGAGATGTTAAAGAAAGGTAAAGCTATAACTTTTGCGTAACAGTTGTTATTTCTGTTAACAATACATCTTAATAGGTGATTAAAAAATTTCAAAAAAAAAAGAATAATTTTTAATCTCTTAAAAGAGAGTAATCAAATTTGTGATAATAAAACATCAGAAATAAGTGAGGGTATAATTTACTCGCAAATACGATTACTGCCTTACAACAGCACATCACACAGGGCGATTCAAAAATTATAGAGTATACAAATATTGAAATTGAGAAAGAACACTGGAGAAATATTATTAGTAAATGCGATATATCAAATGGTATGTACATACATATATTTCCTTAATTTTTTTAAATTAGCATATGTACATACAAAGTATTCACCAAAAAAAAACTGTTTTGAGGCTTTCTTAATTTAATTACGTTAACTTATTATTTTTTACGCCTGCGTAAATATTTACATAACTATTTTAACCAACCTATATTTGAATTTGTTGGTAATCAGTTATTTAACATAATGCGAGTTTGGCACTGTACACAGATGGGCCCTTTTTCATTTAACCTATTCAATTGTGTTAATAATCTAATTATTATAAGATATATGGCAATAAAAATTAAAGTATTTTTTGTATCGAACCTTATGAAGAAAATCGAGCATATTTTTGTCAATTAGTCTATTTTATTAATTATATTTTTATTAATTATTGTTTCATTTTATTGCATATTTGGCTGTGCTTGACGTCAGTAATATCCTGTATTTAACCCTATTTCCTATATCTGAGTTTTCTTGTGTAGATAACATTAAATCGGACAATTGGCGCTTCAGAGATGCTTCTCTCATGGCCTTTGGATCGATATTGGGAGGTCTAGAAAATTCCACCTTAAAACCTTTAGTAGAACAAGCTATGCCAACCTTAATAGAGCTCATGTATGACAATAGTGTTATGGTAAGTCAATAACCATGGACCGAATTTGTTCTCGCAACAATTACTTTAAAAAAATTGTCCTATGAAGAAAAATGTATCCTACTTGTCTGTTCTTTACACTTATTTAATGTCTTTTGATGTTCTCGTGCTATACAGGGTGTCACAATTTGGTTGTAACTGCCGGGTATCTCAGTTAATATTAAAGATGCAAGGAACTCTCCGGTATCCGAAAACCTAAGCTACTTTTTTGGGAAATGAAAAATGCCACTAAATATGCGTGTTTTTAATGAAAAATGGCTGTATATATTATGCTAACAATAAATCAAGAAATTTGTTTAATAACAGCCATTTACCAATGGTACTTTTGCTCAAGAAAGTGCTACCTAATTTGATTTATATAACAAAAAAATACCAATCACAGGTTTGTCAACAGTCATTCGATGGTGGATATTTTCCGGCGCAGTGGAAATTATCTAATCTCTTGCCGATCTTCAAGAACGGCGACAGGTGTTTCATTACCGACTATCGTGGTATTTCGATTCTTTCGGCAATTCCTAAAGTGTTTGAGTCGATGCTCACGGACGACATTTTTTGGTCTTTTTAAGCACTATATCATTCCGGAACAATATGGATTTTACGAGTTGTGCTCTACAGTGACAAACCTCGCGGTCTATCAAAACTTTTTACTCTCTGCCTTGGAAGCTGGACATCAAGTTGACGCCATTTACACTGACTTGGCTAAAGGTTTTGATAGTGTCTGTCATCAACTGCTTATAAAGAAACTTTTCAAGATTGGTATCACGGGAAGTTACCTGGAGATAATTAAGTCTTACCTCAGTAATCGTCGTCAACGCGTATCAGTTTGTGGATCGTACTCCAGAGAGATACACGTTACATCAGGTGTACCGCAGGGCTCGCACATTGGTCCTGTGATTTTTCTTTTGTTTATCAATGATGTTTCCTCCTGTTTTCGTTCTACACGCTTTCTGTTATATGCAGATGATCTTAAGCTCCACAACACGGTCGATTCTGGACCAAGCACCTTACAGTCCGACCTAGACAACTTTGCGTCATGGTGCTCTAGGAACTTATTAAGTATAGATGTCAAAATGCAAGGCAATTAGGTTCTACAAGTGTGCAAATCCGATCCAAACTGATTATATGATTAATAATGAGTTGGTAGAGAACGTGGAATTCATTAACGACTTGGGTGTAATTTTTCACTGGAGCTTGTCTTTTAATAATCACATTGATATAAAGTGACCACACGTCCCGATTACAGTTTGGAGGTTGGTCCCGCGTCCCGCTGATTTGACAAAATGTCCCGATTTTTTGAAAAAAGTCCCGATTCGAGGTGGGATGTTCTCCCGCGGAGGTAAGGACCTTGGGTATGGGTATTTTTAAAAATGAGGACCTTTTTTTTCTTCAAAAAATTTTGAGGAAAAAAGAACTAAGAAAACCATGTTCTTTCACTTGTCCCGATTTCAAGGATTAAAAATGTTGTCACTTTTCATTGACATTATAATTCTCAAAGCCTTTAGAATGCTGGGCTTTATTAAATGAAACACAAAATACATCCATGATACCAAAGCCATTACCTGCCTATACAATTGTCTTGTCCGCAGTGTCTTACAATACTGATCTGTTATCTGGGCTCCTAGCTATAACGTCCACAAAAATAGGATAGAAAGGGTCCAAAATAAGTTCCTCAAATATCTGCTGTATAAACACCATTTTCATTGCTCAGAAATACCATATGAAACGAGGCTGCTGTTAGGTGAAGAGCTTAGACCCTATGCGTCAGGGCGCATTGCTTCTTTTAATGTTTAAGCTTCTTAATGGCTTCGTTAACTGTGCTAAGCTCTTGGAGTTGATTAGGTTTTTGGTACCTGTTCGACGCACAAGGCAACAACAGCTCTTCTTTGAGCGTCCTTTACGAACGAATTATGGTTTTACGGAAATAATTGGTAGAATGGTGCCCAACTACAATAGATTATACTACAAAGTTGATATTTTCCAGTGCTCCTTGAACCAAATTAAAAGACTTATTTCGTAAATTAGGATTGAGCTACTTTGCAACTTTTTATTTTATATTTATGTATATTTTTTGTTTGTTAGGATTTACCATTTGGAATATTTTTTTCCGTAGTGTAAAAATTTGTTAATAAATAAATAAAAAGTATAAAATGTATCGACGCTGAAGTCCCGCAAAGACCAAGGCGCCGGAACACACTCTATCGTGTCCTACGCAACCGCAGACTTGCTGACCTCAACCAGCTGAATGATAGGGATGAAAACGACCTTTCCTGGTTGGGGGCCGTGTCTTGAGTTGTCCTGAATAGGACAGTCGTGGTTCGGAACCTACGTTATGCTGTAGGTCCCGTCTGGTTGACATTACCCAGACGTAAAACAAAGGTGCATAATAAGCCGTGCGGCTACAGTGCAGGGTTATCCCAGCCCCTCTTCAATCATTATCATCTACCATGGCATCTTTCGTTTGACAAAACAGTAGCCGAGGTTCGCGAAATCGGCAAGGTTCTATCTTTATTAATAACTGAGATATTCCACAGTTGCAACCAAAACCCCTGTATGTTTACATTTTTTGTAAAATGATATGTTTTTTGACCTTTATATTTATTTGTAAGGCATCAGAAAACATATTTTTTAAAAATTTGGTATTTTACAAAAAGATTATTGTTGACAATCTAAAAATAACAATTTTTAAACTAGTGTATAACTTTATTTGAAACTTTTCTATATTTTTTCATTTAGGTACGTGATACAGCTGCATGGACCTTTGGCAGAATATGTGAAATTATTCCAGAGGCTGCAATTAACGAGACATTCTTGAAGCCGCTCCTGGAAAGTCTGATAACCGGCTTAAAAGCTGAACCTAGAGTTGCCGCCAATGTGTGTTGGGCGTTTACAGGTAATTTTTTTTTGTTTCTCTTGGGAGGAAGATATAAAAACAATTTTTTAAGCGAATTTTTTGTTGGTAAAAACATGTATGCTAATTTTTACTTTTTATCGTTTAGGGTTAGCTGAGGCTGCATTTGAAGCAGCAGCTTGTGAGACGACTGGCGATGATACAGCTCCCGACACCTATTGCTTGTCTCAATATTTCGAATTTATAGTACAAAGGTAAGTCAAACCGATGTTAAAACTTAAAACTTAAGTATCCTCTAGTTCAAAAGTTAGTACCTTTAGAGTAACCTAACATATTTGCATGTTTTTAAGAAACGCCCTATAGTAAATAATGTTTTATATCCAAATGAGGAACAATGATAGTTGTTAGACTCCTGCTCAGCATGTTATTCACCATGAACCCGGTACAGCCACTTAGTAGTCCTGTTAGTAAAGAAAAGTAAAGTGATCTTTATTCATAACTTAAGCCATTACAAAAAGAAACAGCCTATCGGACTTGCCATACAAATATCCACTAAATCTAGGTTTAAAAATAAATAAAATAAAATAAGCACCACACAATACTAAAAGACTAATATGTTACACATTAAAATGATAATAGATATATTTTTTTAAATACAAATACAAAAATAAAGCATAAAAAAAAGATAATGGTGTAACTTGAATACTTTTACTATTTAAAATCACAATCTACATTGATAGGTACTCATTTACATCATAAAAGGCTTGTTCCACTAAGAAATTCTGCAAGGTATTCCTCAGTCGTGTTTTATGTTCGATATTACCGAAAAGTTGCAGAAACTTATTATAGAAAATAATTTCTCTAAATGTTGGAGAACTCTGGCCGACACTTAAGCGAGAATATTAAAGGTGTTAGTGCTTATTAGTTCTTGTATTATAATTGTGAATATCAGAGTTCCTTTACAAATGCTTGTCGGCAATGCGCACCCAGTGGTAAACCTAGCATACATCTAACAATCCTCTTCTGCAAAATAAAAACTCTAATAACATATGCTGAACCTCCCCAAAAACAAGACATGCTAAACGCGTCAGAGGAGGGGCTCCTGGTGAATGACATAAAAGCAGAAGTTCTCTTAACTGTCGAAAAAGTAAGATTTCTTTAACTAAACTTAAGTTTTTTGGGCTATTCGGCCGTTGTTGTAGATTTTGTATCCTTGACGTTTCGCCAACGCGAGTGGTTGGCATCCTCAGAAGGTTCCTAGTAGACTACTTGCGTACTACACAGAAGATTTCTTTTTTGTGTATTATGACAGTAAGGAATCATTTCCATTTGTTTCTTATACCTTACTTGCCCACTTCCGGCAAAATTCAAAGCTGATTTCACTAAATAATGCTTACGGTATCAACGGTGAGATTATATCTTACTGAGGAACAACAATAATTGTTCTTAGGCACTTTTTTCTTCTCGTGTTATTCACCATGCACCCAGTACAGCCACTTTGATAAGTCCTGTAAGGCAAGGCAGTCGTAAAATGAAAGGCAAGTGACTTGGCCGCCAGTTGGTAAGTCAGTGTCAGGTGGAATATTTAAAATCTGTGGAAATAAATACAGAAGCGCGCATTAAGGTAGAGTGGCGCTGAAATGGTGTTTGGCAAGTATGTGGCGTCAGTTGGGTATTACTAGTCTCCAAAATATTTAATTTTCGGGGGACTAAATTATTTCATCTATTACTAGCTCACCACCTTTCCGCCACGTCACTTGCTTACAGTGCAAGGCGCACATTGCCTTCGGCAGGCGAAACGCATCAGTAGAGAGGTTTCTGGTGAATGACATAAAAAGCAGGAGTTCTTTTCTTAACTGTTAAAAAGGGTAATTCCTTTTTCATAGAAAATATACCTTTGATGTATTAAAACACTTTCTATGTTTCAGATTATTAGAAACTACAGACAGACCTGATGGAGCACAAGCGAACCTCCGACCCGCCGCCTATGAAGCCCTCATGGAAATGGTCAAAAACTCTCCCAAAGACTGTTATGTGACTGTCCAAAAACCACCATGGTTATCCTGGAGAGATTACAACAGGTGTTGCAGATGGAATCTCACATCAGTAGCCATAGCGATCGCTCGCAATTCAACGACTTACAGTCCCTATTGTGTGGTACCTTGCAATCTGTTCTACGGAAAGTTGTACCTGAAGATGCGCCTCAAATCTCAGACGCTGTTATGACGGCGCTATTAACCATGTTCAACTCAAACAAGAGTGGAGGAGTACAAGAAGATGCTCTTATGGCTGTGTCTACTCTGGTAGAAGTACTAGGAGAAAACTTTCTAAAGTACATGGACGCGTTTAAACCATTCCTGTATTTGGGATTAAAGAATCATCAGGAGTATCAAGTATGTGGTACTGCCGTGGGCCTTACCGGCGATATTTTCAGGGCTCTGAAACTCAAAGCTCTACCTTATTGCGATGAAATTATGACTCTTTTGTTGGAGAACTTGGGAGAGCCTACTGTCCATAGAAGCGTTAAACCACAGATTTTATCGGTGTTCGGAGATATAGTGCTCAGCATAGGACCCGAATTTAAGAAGTATCTGGATGTTGTTCTGGCTACGTTGGCTCAGGCGTCACAAGCACAGGTGAATACACGTTTTGTAACTTATCTTACAGTTTCTTAAAATTTTGATTCTGTGTAAGAAATGTTTAAGAGGTGTCTTATTTGCTTATAAAACATAATTACCGATTTAAGTAGTTTAAAGCAAAAAAAAATACTAGTATTAAAGAGATTAAGTTGTGTTGCACTATCAGTCAAGATATAATAAAAGTAATGTATACATTCCTTGTTTTCAGGTTGACCGCAGCGATTTTGACATGGTCGATTACCTCAACGAACTTCGGGAGGGTGTTCTAGACGCGTATACTGGAATTATCCAGGGGCTAAAGGGAGACGGCCCTGGACCATCGCCGGATGTTGCCTTGTTAGAGCCTCAGATACCTTTTATAGTTCAATTCATTACAGTCGTGGCTCAGGACGCTGATCACTCAGACGGAACTGTCGCCGTTGCTGCAGGTAAGATATCTTTTCCCCTCTTCCCCTCCACTTCACTTCTCCCTTTTTCCATCCTTCACTCAGCTCTTTTTCCTTCCCTCTCATCTTTTTTATTTCTCTATCTTCACTTATATTTCCATTTCTTTCTCTCCTTCTCTTCCCCTCTTTCTCCACTCCTTGCTCTATCTCTTTCCTGTCTTTTTCCTCCTCCTCTTTTTCTCTCTCTTTCTCTCTTCTCTCTTCCTCCTTTTCCTATTGACATTTTTCATTGTTTCGGAAGAACTTCATTTAGAAAACAAGCAACAAACAAATTAATACATTTTTTTTTTTCAGGAATCGTAGGAGACCTTTGCACAGCTTTCGGACCACCAATGTTGCAACTTCTAGATCTGGAACCTATTAACGAAATGTTGGCGCAAGGCAGGAGATCGAGGGTGTCGCGCACCAAGACTTTGGCAACGTGGGCAACCAAAGAGCTTAGGAAATTGAAGAATCAACAGACTCAAGCGCAGGCAACCGCACCTGCGGCTAGTTGGTAAGTAATGTTACTGAATTTGACTTCCTTTCTCTTTTGGTATACTATTAGAGACTAACTTAACCTATTTAATATATCTAAATGTCATTTTATAGAAGTATTACTTAAAGCAGGTGTCAACAAATTTATTAGACAAGCCATATTTCCTAGATCATTTAACATATCAAAATGAGACTTTGTAAGTAAATGGTATGGAAAGAAGAATTTTCGCATATTTTACACTTTCCAGGCACTTCCTGTTTAATGGGCTCCAATTTCAAATTTTGAAATAATACACCCTGTATATTTTATCTTTTTTCGATTTCTAAGACAATTTTAAATCGGAATATGACATTTTAAAATTATTTCAAGCCTACCTGATTTATTTAGAGCCATTTTAAAATATCGCAACTACATAGGTGTCCATGATTGGACGCACGTTAATCTAGTGACTCTAGATAATGTAAGAAAAATAAAATCCCAAAGTTTTAGTGATTAATATGAAAGATAGAAATAAAACAATTTGAAACATTGATATTTTTGTGTCTTAACTTTTATTATTTTTCAGTTGGCAACCCTTTTTGAACGAACACTTTCCGAATATAGAGTCTTTTGAAGAATCTAACAATACCAATTTATTTGTAATCGAATAGAAAATAAAGTCATAAATAAAGGATTATAGCCACCTAGATACAATACTACAAATGGCTCAAGAAGGCGTAAAAAAACTTTTTAAAGGTCAAATTAGTATTTAGAATTTTCTCAGGAATCCAAAAATGTTAAAATATACAGGGTGTTTCATTTAAAAAATCAAAATTGGAGTCACTTCCGGTTAAACCGAAAGTAACTTAAAAGTAAGAAATAAGCTCAGCGTTGGCAAAATAAAAAAGCCACCTAAAAGTCACTGGCTTTTTGTGGGAAAAAACCACTATAATTTTAAACAAAAAGCCATCACACAAAATCCATACAAAAGTCCAGTAAACAAACTATTTTTAATGGAAAAACATATTTTATTAAAAATATAAAAATAAAACAGTACTTATTCTAGAATACTGAAATAACATAGATTATGATAATACCGAATAATTTTACAAGTTTGGGAACTCTCTTTGGTTGAAGCCTGTTTTTTAAGTCATTCCAGACAAATCTATAAGTATTAAATATTGTCTACAAAAAAGCAAATGTTGCAGGACAACTATGGAGATGTAAAAAAATCTGGCATTTTAATTAAATTATTATCTTTTTTTATCAAATGAATAAATTTAGATTTGACAGTTTGCCACCACTTACTATATGCTGGAATACTGTTTAATACAGAAGTTTCAAACAATGATTTTGGAATACAGTTCATTGTCTTTTATTCGTAACAGCAGGTAATCATGTATGAAATCAGTAGATCATTCCAAAAGACATTTTTTTGTCTGCCGCCAATTTGCTAATTTGCCGATTGGATATTAAACACAAAAATCCTTCAAAAACACAAAAAACACCAAACAGCTAATACATAATCCAGCTACCACTACACAAAGAGCCGGTTTTTTGCCAACCCTGAATATGCAAAAATTCTCTTCATACCATTTACTTATTCCAAGTCTTATTTTGATATGTCTAATAGTGTAGAAGTTATGGCTTGTCTGATAGATTCGTTGACACCCGGTATGTTTAAAAATAAATGTAATTAGGTACCTACTGCAAAATTTGTTCACTTCACAACATACCTTAACTATTAACATGAGTTTAACACAACATACGTGACACTTATCTGCCATTGTTAGTTCTGGTGGTTTTCTCCATTACTGGTTGTCAAATTATTAAAAAAAAAAAATGTTATGGTGTAGTTTCATTCATTGCTTAAAAATACAATTCGGGTTAGCAGTTTTTTAAATTAAAGTATTTGTTTTCCACTTTTAACCATTTATTTTTTAAATAGGAAACTTGTTGAAGTTCAACAAAAATTCTATTGAAGTATAAATGGAGAAAATGAAAACGTAAGTTGTTGGTGCTTTGAACAGTCATTTAACAAAACTAACGCGAAATTGTCATGCTTCCTAAGCTTTTTTTTAACAACTTAGAGCAGTTTAAAAACGTTTTCATTTGTGTAAAATATTCCACATGTGTATGTCGAATAACTCGAGATCTTTGCCGAACAGTAATGCTTCTTGTCACTTTTAGAAATCCAAATTTTTAAAGATTTTTATCTAAATTTTTAATCAAATAGAAATGGAACTCTTATGTTATTATTAAACCCGGACACATGCCTATTCGGTTGCGCAATTGCTTCAATGTTGGTCCAGAAGTACTTAAATTAGGTAATCCGAACGAGTTGGGTGATTTAAAGCCTGTTAGATGACCCTAGTATGCGGTAGTTTGCGTTTTCTGTTAACTTATTCAGTTAGTCTGCTATAGTAGTCATGAAACAGTGGGCGCATATAGGAAGTTTCAACGATAAAGCGCTGTAACACTGTCTTTAGCGATATTTTTTTATGGATTGACGCTTTGAGGGTAATATAAAACGTAAATTTAAAAGAACAATTTAGTAATTCAACTTATTACCGATTACCGAAGCCAATAAAGAATGTGTTTATTTACTATTATCAGAAATTATAATGCTAGTAGCAGAATAGGGTTAGTCATGCAAATAAATTATGTAAAATAAAATTATGTTAAACGGTTTTATTACAATAAAAATAGTGAAGGTTATGTACTAAAAAGCTAAAAAATAATTTAGTAATTCTAGCTATCAGATCGTACCAATCTTCTTCTTAATCTGGGGTACTGATCAGACAAATAATAAAATTGTTGAGTGTAGCGTATACAGAGTTGATATTATGATCAAAATTTTACGTGCCCAACGATTTTATTCTTTGTTTATTATCAATACCCCAGATTGAGGAGACGATTGGTACGATCTGATAACTATTACCAATGACATGACATAATGGACCGGCCCCGCCCGACGTATTGCTGCTGTGAATTTATTTGCGGCCAACGAAAGAAAGAGAGGTCCGAAAGAGAGATGGAGCTAATTACGACAAGAAAGCCCGGCAAGTAACGGAATTTAAATGGGAATATGGGGTTTAAAGTTTATTGTCAGAACATTGTGCTTCTTTGTTAAACTTTTTCGACTTTTTATAAATAGATTATGAATTTTTAGTACATTATATACATATTTTTTACTATATAATTCTTCTAAAGATATTTTTGTTACTATTCTTGGGTGTTTTTTATTAGATACCGCTTACTTCAATCTTTAAATAAAATATGTTTATATATATTAAAAACATTTGTTTATCCTTTGTCTAATGTAGTTTTTATGATTTAAACGTATATTTTGTGTTAAAGTACCTAAAAAAAAAATATAGAATTAAACAAACATTTTTAGAGTTTTTTGAAAAGTTTTGTTTAGTATATGCGGTTTTTTATTAAACCTATAACACCAGTTAATAATAAATAATAAATTTTATCTGCTTAAACATAACAATGCAAATATTATCTAAACAATGTGCCTTTTTGTGGTGCCTACTTGTGGAATTTCGTAGTGTTGCCTTTTTTCACCTTGCAGAGCAATTTATAGCTGCACATGAGTGAACCGAATTGAATAACAACTATAGTCAAAAATTTTGATCACAATTAACTTTAGAACACAAAAAATTGCTTTTAAATTCAACTGCTTTTTAACGGTAACAAATATAAATGCACGTTTTTGCCGTAATTAGCTCCATCTCTCTCGCACTGCTCTGGCGTCAATAAGCGATCGCGAGGGCCGGTCCATTATGTTATGTCATTGGCTATTACTAAATTATTTTAAAGCTTTTAGTACATAATCTTTATCATTTTTATTGTAATAAAACCGTTTACAATAATAAAAAAAATACATGATATTTATTTTCAAGTTTTCAGTTTTGTTGTTAGTTATTACTTTTCATTCTATTGAGTTTATTTATGGCCTTACTATAACTAACCAGAACTAACCAACAATTAAATATTAAGGTTGTTGTGGAAAAAATGTTTAATCCGCCATTTTGTGGCGACGGCCATCTTGGATTTTAATTTTTTCATAGTAAGCTCTATTCTGCTAATCAAGCCTTTTCATTTTATACCAATATTGAGGTAGTTGAGGAAAAAAATAAACAATCTGTCATTTTATGGCGATGGCCATCTTGAATTTTAATTTTTTTCTTAGTGAGCTCTGATCTACCAGTCAAGCCCTTTCATTTAATACCCATATTGAGGTAGTTGTGGAAAAAATATGTATGCGCCATTTTGTGGCGGCGGCCATCTTGGATTTAGAATCATAAAAATATGGTATATTATATTGTCATCAAGATTAAGAGTGTGTACCAAATTTTAGATCCATCGGTCGTCAGGAATGGGGTCACCCACCCTGAGCGACGGATATTAACGGTACCACGTCACCAATTTATTACATAGGCGTAGTAAAAAAATTATTTTCGTTTATTAGGGCGTGGCAATTTTGAAATGTCTTGGTAAGGGTTTGTGTATTTATTTTAAGTGTTATTAGTTTTTAAACAGTGACCATGTCTTCAAAAAAAAAAAATTGGGTTTTAATGCACTAACACTGACAAAGAGTAAATATGTTAAACTATTATTAATCTTTGGTACTGATATCAGATGACGACGTAACGGTGCTCTTCTAACAGCGTTTGATCTCCACAGCAATAGTCAGAAATAATATAACAAATTGAAGCAGAAGAATGTGTTAGATTTAAATACAATACATACATGTACCGTACTCTGGATATTTTATTGACTCGGATAAAACTTCTAAATTTCATTATTATTACATGTGATTTAGCTACAGTATAAATTAGGTCTAGAAAATTTTTAAATTTTTGCCTAAGATAATTAGAATACTAAGCAATGTAAAAATAAAAAGAATTTAGATCATTTTCTCTCTTTTAATATCTAAAAATTGAAATCGGTTAGCGATAAATACTAATCGAACTGTTATGGATCAATTAACAATTAAGGAAAGTATGTAGACTAACTGAAAGAATATTTTATAAAAGTTTCTATTATATTAGGGAGCCCACGATGCTAAATGTGGATTTAATCGAGCGTCATAGAGACCTATTGGGTTGCAAAGCTTAGATAATAGAGAATTATTGCACAGTGAAATAAGGCCAGGCACTAATAATACCGGCCTTATTTTGACATCTGAGCTTGCGCAGATGCATGGTAGTATAAGGACTCCCTTATAAGTATAGTGCCTGGCTTTATTTATGTTGGTTTTAGGTTGTGCCTTATTTTAACTTCGGAACTGTTCGTCTAACCGAACGGCTGCTGATCACAAAATCAAAAAGTTTTTAGAAGTAAAAATACTTAAAACTTTGATTTTTCAAATGTATTTCTGTTATTGTGGTAAAAAAACCCTACAACACAAAAAAAATAAAGTAAAACTTGGTAAAACTAATAAACTTTCCCTTTCCCCCTTTTTTAAGGTTAATGGTTTTGTCAACATGATTTGCAATAACTCTAAATATTGGGTACAAGCAAAGTCGGTCTATATAGGGTCGCGACATTCGGCCATATTGCTTTGACGTGTTATGACGTCACATATCCCATTTTTCGGCCATGTTGTTCAGTGCCGAAGATATACAGTTTATTGTATTAGTAGAACAACCGTTTTTAATTATTATTAAGTTGTAAATTCTTTTACAACTTAATAATAATTAACAACACACATTAAAACAACTTAAAAACATTTAGAATTACATCTTTCTACAAATATCACTCCCAACACAATGCAAAATGAAATGCGCAAATTCTAGACGCCACTGGATTGATCATCAGCTTTGATTTTACCCAGTCTTGCCAACTTTTCTCCGTGGAGTGCCCTTCCTTGCGTCCCCGACCTCGAACCGCCTAAAAGTTGGGGATGTGTCGCAACCTTATAAATATAAACTAACCTTGGGGTACAAGCACTATTTAAATAAGGCCGCTATTAATAATTCCCGAGCTTAATAAGGCAACTTGCAATAATTCTCTAATAAGAAAAAAAAGTTATATTATGTGTACCTTTTCATCGATGGGGGTAGTTTCTATAGCTTTTTAAATATGTCAAAAAAAATACTATTATTATTTTGGCTTGTAAAAATTTGACGCGCTCGAAAATTTCTGATGGGTATATTTTTGTTTTTTATGAGATCGGCCCTGTATACGTGGCTCATATTTGGTGGAGGTACTTACTGGATACAAGGTATTCTCCGGTATATTAATCTGCCACGCTGTAGTAAATCCCGAAATCCAATCTTGGGCTTCCCTACCAATTTTTTTCTGTTCAACCATACCTTCTTCTCTTTACAGATTTCACAAAGTCGAAATCACAACCCGCCAACCAACTCCAACCATGCTGGGATGACAAAAATAGCCTCCGAGACCGCGGTCGATCGACTGCAATGGTACTGCGAAAATTCTGGTACTCTTTCGGTTTTAATGTGCCGCGAGTGACTCAAAATGTGTCGCAAAAATAAAACCGTTTTTTATTTTTATCACATTGGACTTTTTGATTTCTTGTGAGTTGAATTGTTTCTCTTAGGTTATTACTATTATTGTTTTCATTTCGGCAAAAACTGCGCGTTTTAGGGCAAATAATCGGTAAGTTTTTGTTATTTCTTTTGTGAAAAGTGGTATTTTACTTATTGTTTTTTGAATATATGTATACAAATTTTGGAATTTAGGAAAATTGAGAAATCGAATCATCGACATAAATTGTCGCAAAAACAATGTATTTTTGGTTTAAAAATGAATTCAATTGTTAAAAAAGATTTTGAAATGTTCTGCCTTTAAGAGCTTTTTATAATTTTAGCACTTTTTGGGAACGCCTAACTCTTTTTAATACTATTTACATAAAAATGCATTTTTTACAGACCTGATAATTGGAAACAATGTAGTCCAATAAAAAAATGTAGGGGTTTTAAATCTTTGATTTTTGAAATTTTGTACTTCATGTTAAAAACTTATGGCAAAGAAAAGTTAGTGTCCAACATTTTCAAAAAAGTATCGATAAATTAATAAAAATTAGAGGTGCTAAACACGTAAAAAGGCCCTTAAAGACGTTCTAGTTTGCCATTGATGTCACGTGACCTAAAATACGCGGTTTTATAAATATTTTATCGTTTTGAATTGAACAAAATAGTAAAATTCACTTGTAAATAGAAAAAAATATTTGGCTATTTTTACACATTGGATATATATTTTAAACAATTTTTAAAAAGTGTTTATGTTTTAATTTTATTCAGTTATTTTAAAATTCTTTACACAATGAGAAAAAAAGTATAAGAAAAAAATTGTCAATTGTAAGAATAGTCGAAGATTTAAATTGGGCGTTTATTGTGTACACTATATTATTTAAATGATATTTTTATTAAAAAGAAATTATAGTAAAAGGATTTTTCGTTCGTAATTTTAAGGTGTTGTTCAAAACAAAACGGTGTTTTTTTTTTTTCACTTTAAACAAGGTCCCGAGGAAGAAACTTTTGATTTTTTTATGAAAAATAACTCATGATTTGTTAAGAAATTATTTATTTTAATATTTATTCACTAAGGCGGACTTCAGTCGTTTCCAAGGGGACCTTGTGTTGTTTATACACAGAATAATAAAGTGGATTTATTTTTAAATGAATAATTAGTAAAATCCATTTTAGTTCTGCGTCTAAACACAAATATATATTTTTTAATTCGTTTATTAAGGATTCCATTTTCATTGAATAAAAGCTCAGGTACACATGTGGGTGATTAGGAATGGAGAGGAGAAAGATTTCTGCTCGTGGTGTGACAATTGGTAAGTCGATGGTAAGTTTTGATGAAAGATTTTTGTTTCAAGGCTCAGTCGTGCCTTGTCTGGGTGGGTGGGTGTTTGACTGCCTTAAGTTTTAAAGTGTGCAGAGTGTTTTTTTATACCATAAAATTTTTAAGGGTTTTTTCATAAAAAGTAAAATAAAAATTGTGTAATAACATAGTGTCACCCTGTGTTTTCATATCATGCTTAAATTTTATTTAAACTTTTCTTTTCTATACAGGGTAATTTGAATTAGGTGATTGCAATTAGTTAACTTTGTGTTTAAAAAGAAATACAAAAATATTTAAAGTAGAAGAATTATTATTAATGCTTTTTAGGATTAAAAATTAAAAAAAAAAGAAAAACAAGAATAAGTGCATTTGAGTTACAAAATAAATTAATATTAAAATGAAACAAATATTTTATTACTATTCAAAAGATGTAGCAACGAGCAAAAGTTCACATTTGATATATCCAATTTTTAGTAGTTTTGGAAATAAGGCAATAATCAGGAGTCAGATATTAAACTGGCATTTTTTAAATAAAAACCTTGCAAATGGTATCACCATTAAGAAGGTATCTCTAAGAGCTTTTAAAAATTTCCTTTGTTACGTCTATCTTTTATAGTTTTGAAAATGTATCCTTTCAAATCTGAAAATATGTTAAATTTAAATTATGTTTTTATTTGTTAGCTGAAGGCATTAAACTTAAATAAAATGGAGATCATATATACTGTTTTTTGATATTTCAGGTCAATATTTCCAAAACTTTAAGTTACATATTAGATGTAGTATTTTCTTAAAGCTCTTTACAATATGTTATGCAGGTTAAGCTAAATAACATAACACATAGGCAATGTGAGGAAAAGAGACAACCTAACTAAATCCCGGCATGTAAACATGCGTGACTAATACTACTTGTTTTGATATTCTATTACTCGCCGATGTACCAAAACTGCTTGCTAAAGCAATATGTTACAATATACAGGGTATTTCATTTAAAAATGCTAGTTTACTATCAAACTTCTGTATGGATGGCCATATTACCAAAACTAATAAAAATTGGACATTTATGGACGGTAAGGATTTTTAAACCTCTTAGATAGATCTTTCAAATGGTGATAAAAAATACTGGGCATTCCATAAAAAAATGCTATTTTACTTTTTACTCAAAAACACGATTGCCAATTGTGTTTTTCTAATCTTTAATCTTAAAGAGCGTTAAAAATCCTACCTGTTTGCCAATTTAACCAATTTTGACCAATAACAAAGTTACAGAACAGAAAAATAGATAGAGTGTAAACCGGTCGGTTATGACCTTATGGGGGTCAACTGGAGCATACGGAATCCTTACTACTCGTATTCCTTTATACGTCTATGGTTTTTATATGTATTATATTAATTATTCCGTACACTTTTAAATTTCTGGCACGGTGTGTGAACCAATTAAAAAATTATTGCTTTCCGGTAAAGCAGTAATTTGGGGTGGGTTAGAATTTAAGAATTAAAAGAATCTGTGATTTGGAAAGGTTTCTACAACGTTGCCAAAAATATGTGAATTCCATTAGTTTTTTAAATTGTTAAATTAAAGTGATTGTAAGTGAAAAAGAAACCTTCCCAATGTAAACGTAATTATAATTGTAACTGATTATAATTATTGATTCCTCGTATGTATGTGATATTTTGCTGTGGGCGGACCGTTTAGAAAACCTGATTAAAAAATATATGTTAATGGCAAATATATCAATAAAGCTAATTGTCTTGAAACTTGCGTTAACTCCGGTTTTAACTAATTTTATTATTCGGGTTTTTTGGACGCTGATCACTAATCTGAAAGATATTTTTTCGGAAACGTTTCGTTTTCGCGATATCCATCTTCAATGTTGAAACTGAAACTAACCCTGTTTTCACTATATTTCCCCTTTTTTGCACAACATTTTTTATATAACACTAAATTGGAACCTTTTAAAAACCTTTTTTTTACAGGTTTTTTTCACTAAATTACATTTTTTTACTCCTGTATATTTATTTCCTTAAGCTGCCACAGCTACATTGATTTAGAGTGATGCTTTTAAGTAATATAAAAATGGCATAAAATTAATTAAAAAGAAACATTTTTATGTTTTTTTTTTATGTTGAATGAAATATTGTGGTCGAATTTAGTGTTATCTCAAGAATTTTGTGCAAGAAGGAGGGAAAATATAGTAAGAATAGGGTTAGTTTGAATTTCAAATCTAGAAAACGAAACATTTCCGAAAAAAATCTTTCGGATTCGTAATCAAGCGCCCCAGAAAACCGACGGTACCAAAATTGGTCGAAATCGAAGTTGTCGCAACTTTCTAGACAATTTCCAAAAAAAAGTTTATTTGGTGTGGCACATTCCATATAATTTATTAAATCGTCCATTTTAACGGTTTTTCCAGCTCTTCCTAAAAAATGCAACGATAAAGTTTAGCAAAAAGAAAAATATGAGAAAGTAAACTTTGGTCCAGCTTTTGGTCTTTTATGTACTTCTGTGTATGTATCTTAAATAGACATACGCCAAGCGGACAGATTTCGCTTTCAATGGCAAATTTGTCCTATTAAACGCCGGCTTGCTTACGTAAAGCTTAGTTTTTGTACATACAAAATGCGATTTGCGAATTGTGGAACGTGTTATTGGTGAACATTGAATGTGTCGTTCAAAAATTGACTAATTAAAATACTTTCCGCAATTTGCAAATCATATTTCGTAAGTATGTGAACTAAGCTTTACGCGAGCCAGCCGGCGTTCAATAGGCCAAATTTGCGCCATTGAAAGCGGTATCTATCCGCGAAGCGTATGTCTATCTGTGATACTATGTACTACACTTTAAAAGATCAGTGGTTGGTGTTATATTTAAGTACCAAAAAATCCCTGTTACGTGTGTTATAGTTGTGGGGAGGCAATATGGTTAAACGGTTTTAAATCAGGAAATGTGATGTACAATAATTGTCCAAATTCCTGAAGTTTTGAAGATCGCTATCGAAATTACTAAATATGACTTAAAAAGTAGTCGGTTATCATTTTACATCTTGGAAAAATGATATCAAAGCAATATTATAAAAAAAGTAAAAAGTTTAAAACTGGTTGTTATTGGTCCAGCCCATGGTGTATTAAAAAGGCTGTATGAAAATTAGTATGTAAGAAGGATGGTCGTTATTTTGTATGTAAGTTTGTAAGTAAGTATATTTTTTAAACTTTTTTATTTAGTATGATAAGGTTTTTCCACGTTACATATGAATAAATAGGCCTAAAAATTATTTTTGGTATGCTAAGAAAAAGATATTTTTATGGTTTGTGGTTTGCTGAATATTGGATTGAGAATTATCATGGGTCATTATTATTTAACAACTTTTCATAGATTTATTTGAAATAATAATGCCATCTTTTTTGAAGAAGTTTGGTTGCTTTTTTGACATAAGCCAATTAAAATAATAATAAGTTTAATGTCTTTTTTCGCTTGAACATAAACAGTAGTTATAATGTTTTGTAGCCATTTTTTCAATATACCGCTTCTACATTTAAGCAGTTTATTAGAAAAAATCCATACAAGAATGAACATGGCATTCTCCAACCTAACGTCTTGTAACATTGGATAAGTACTTAAAAATATCGTGTGTAGTCCTTTAATTTATTGTTAGCTAGAACGTTGGAACATTCAGTTTGGAATTATTGCTGTATAGTGTACACTAGCAATTTAGTTAATTCTAAATCCACAGAAATACTTTTACGAAAATACCAAAACCAGATGATTTTTTTTAAAGCAATATTACAATACTTGTAAGTCCCAAGTCAATGGTCTCTGCAAAATGTAATAATTCTCCTTACTCTATTCAGCAAACTTATTTATGCAAGTAACTTATGTATTATCCGGGTTATCAAGTAAAGATCTGAACTAGAATCTTAAAATCATTATAAAATTGTGGCTTTTTATTTCTTGACATTGGACAACATGGTTTGGCCATTTTTGTTGAAATGTTACCGTTTGTCCTTTATCTAATCTGAAGCACAGAAAATCTTTTACAATCAATAAACATGGTTAAGTTTCTGGCAGTTTCGAGAAAGATAACTTGAGTCATCTTCAGAAAACAGTACTAGGAAGATTCGAGTACTACAAAGAAATAGCTTATGTGAAACATAGTACTTGCATGTCACAACATTCTTATTTTTAGGCCATTTTTGTGCATACTTGTAAGTAGTGAAGAAACTATCTTTCGATAGTTTAAACAACTAAATCTCGAGACACTATATTTAGATATTTTTTCTTTAATTTACTTTATTGACAATAATGGCCTAAAACTGTGAATGTTGTGAATCAGACACTGGCACATGGTAGAAAAATGAAGAAATCCTACCCAGTATTCCCTTGTAAAAAGTGAATATTCGGTATATAGTATTATTTATTGATATATTTTACAGGTTTTCTGTAAAAAAACTATAATATTGCTCATAAATAACATTAAACATTGCCAAAAAAGTATACTTGGTATGCCATCTAAAACCAAAAGAACTTTATTTAAAAAAAAAATCGGTCTCAAATTATCGACATTCGGGTAGCTACAGTTCCAAGGGCCAAGCTTACCTTTTTCTTTTCTTAAAAAATAACATTCAAACCGACAACCTCCTCCTTCACTGTAGTCGGTTAAAAAGAAATAATGGTTGTAGAACAATCGTACTTAGTATGTCATTTATACTAAATTTAAGTTCACGAAAGGTTCTATTCCAGTGGTGGCCAATCGGTCGATCGCGACTATTAGACCAGTCGATCGTAGCAAGGCAAAAAATATAAATGCGTAGAACATACTGCACATTGTTATTACCAACTGCTGCACACATCATCTTGTATCATTTTTCAATCGCCGTAAGTGTGTAATTGGTAAATTGCAGTGGGTTTGGTGACTGAAACGTCGATCTTGGGTCTAAACATGTTGGCCACCCTGTTCTATTCATTTGATTAAGGGCAATTCTCAACCTTTTTATTAGCTTTGAGACCAAGTCAATTTGCTAGCTCAATTTATTGAAGACTTCGACTGGTCCGGCTGAATGTAACGCACTCAAGCCGCGGTCAAATATCTTACATGCTATTTAAATGAGATGACCGGACCGTGAGCTGAGCGTGACCTGAGCTATAGTAAGCAGTGACCCTTCGTCGCTTTTTTCTACCATGGTCTAATGCTCTGTTAATACCAACAAAACAAAAAATATTTCGCTGTGTTTTGTACGCCCTATTGCGTAAAAACACAAATCGCACCACTTTTTATATAAAATAATTATTTTGAGTTTTAAATCAGGTAAGGAAATGAAGAGAACAAAACAAGTAACTGTGGAAGGCTGCATTTTTGCTTGAGTGTTTCGTTCTGATTGTGCCATGATTGTTACTGCGCATTAAGAGGAAGTTTTTTTGGAGTAGTTTTTCGGAATGTGTTGTTTTGAAGGTAGTTGATCGTACCGGTCGTCATAAGGTGAAATATAATTTATAGTATTAATTTCTCAGAAAATTTAAAATGCTAAAAGTAGTCGCAAGAAAGCACATTGACAATATTTGGTTATTGTCTATGTGTGGTTATGTACTAGCAAGTTGGCCAAATTTTACATACTTTGTTTTTTTTTGGGGGTGCTGAACGATTTTTTTGCGAAAACGTTTCGTTCCCGGGATATCCATTATCAAAGTTAAAATTAAAAACTAACCTTATTTTCACCAATTCCCTCTTTTGCACACAATTTTTAATTTAAAGCTATAGTGGCTAATAATATTTGATTTTCACCTTTTAAAACCCCGTTTTTTTCTATGTATTTTATTCTTTTTGTGAAAAAATAGCGAAATTTCACTTTAAAAACGCTGCAACCATGTATACACGGTGCCACCATACCCTTCTGCGATTGAAAGTAAAGCTATGCAAAAGTGTCAAATATTTTTGAAGGTTTTCATAGGGGAAAACCAAATATTGTGTCCGACTTTAGCTTACAAAATAAGGTTGGTTCGATTTCAATTGATAATGGATATCTCATGAACGAAACGTTTCTGAAAGAAAAACTTTTAGATTCGTGATTAGCACCTGAAAAAAAACCCATACCATATTTGGTCAAAACCGGAGTTGCTTCCACTTCTAAAATATTTTTATGCCCACATAGTTGATCAGCTTATCATTGTAGGAAAAAATGACGTTACACGTCTAGCCTTTTGGTAAATTGTGACTTCATATATCATATTTCAATTATACAGGGTACCCCGAAAAAGGGTGAAAATATACCATTTAATTTTTTGGTATTAATTGGTAATTTTTGAGCGTTAAAATCGTTGAGAGAAACGAGAGAAGACCTTCTTAAATAAGACATTTAAAAACTATGGAATAAAATTCTTCCTCGCTGTATTTTTGAGCCGATGTTTGACAATAGTCGTTTTAGTGTGAAAATGAAGACTGATCCCTTATGATAGTGTATAAGTTTAGCTCAAATGCCGTTTGTGAGTTGCTGCATCAGCGTTGCTGTCCGCGGCTTTATTCCAGATTAGTTCTAATCTCTATAGCTTTTTTGTATAGGTTGGTCCATTTTACCATAAATTAATTTTTCACAATCTTTTTATTTGTGTTTTAATTTCACTAAAACTTAACCTTATAAAAATATTGTTTATAATGGTTAGAATAACCAAAATTGTCAAAGTTTGGCACAAATCTTAAGACTTTGATTTTAACAGCATTTTTAGTTACTAAGTCTTGAAAAAAAGCAAATAACTTATGGTAGGTCATCAGACATCTTATTCCATAATATGTATGTATAATAGAAATTCTGACTAATGTAAACAATGAAAAGTTTATATAAAACATACATTTTTGAGCGTTTACATTAGCTAGAATTTCTATCTGACATAAATATTATGCAATAAATGTCAGATGTAAACCAACCATTAAACATATACTTATTTTACGAAGGTTCCTTAATAGATACTTGTTAGGATTATCCACCACATGTGGCAACACTGCGTCATTAACTGCGTTAATGTGTACATACGAAACATCGTTGCCAAATATGCTGGTGGTCAATGGGTGTAAATTTGATACAACTATGTGTTTGTTTATTTTATTCTATTTAAGCTGAGGTTCTTCTTTTTTTTAAAGACTGGAAATAATCGGCAATTTTGACGGTTAGAAGTTATCATGCAAACAATAAGATTTTGCTGTTAAAAGCTAAAATGGATCACCCTATATAATTCACTGTATTGTCGAATATCGGTTAGTTTTTCTTTAATTATTCTTTTTAATTTTAAAACAATGTAGAGCAATTTCAATTAAAAAAATGTTACCATGTTTCAATGAGCTACTTAATTTTAAAATTTCTGTATTTTAATTATGTTTTTATTTTGTGCACGCTCTTTCAGTTACTTTCCACTGCGGAATCAAAGTTTTCGATGGATATTTTGTAGTTGTCATATCAAAAATAAAGTATTTAATTTAAAATAATGTGTTTTACTTCTTATCCCAAAAATATTGATACATTTTTGGTTTATACCACATACAAAATGTTTTCTGTTTATACCATGGAGGACTAGAAGAAAAGGAAATTAGAAGATTTAATGTAAAATTTAGTTTTAAAAGATATCGCAAGATGATGGTTAAACTTTAAAATTTTAATAACACTTATTTTATTAAAGTTTGTTAGGCCGGGTTTATAATACAAAATTTGATTTTACTTTATTTATTTATTTATTTGTTCTACAGTTGCTACAATAACTAACCATTTACAGAACAATACATAATATGATATTATGCAAACCTAACCTAAGAAAAAAAAATCAAATGTAAATACATTACACTTGGTTTACACATAACATAGGTACATTACCAAGAGCATTACTCATCCGGAGTAAATAAAAGAATTTTAATTTAGTTTTAAATTGACTCTTCGATAGATTAAATATATCTATGCTCTGGCAGTGTCGATCATGCAGTTGTTGCATTCTATATAATGGGGCACTTAAAGCTAGATTTGATCTTGCCCTTCTACAGTAAAATGTCTCGTAACATCTTCTATTTAATCTTGGTACTCTATAGTTTATGTTATTTACCATATATGTATTATCAACTAAATTGTGAATAAGCCCATGTAAATGAAGAAGACTTATAAAAATACGCTTTTTTTCCAAAGAAGGAACATTATAATAATTTCTTAAAAATTCCCGAGCATTGTATAGATATGTACCTGTTTCCCGAAAGTATTTGCATTTTAAATAGCGACTTTGTACCGTTTCTAATGAATATTTGTATTTACTGTAGAAAGGGGACCAAACTAGAGCACAATATTCTAATTTAGAGCATACAAGGGAGCTGTAAAGCAAGTCTATAGCTGCAAATGACTTAAACAAACGGATATTTCGAATAATGTATCCCGACATTCGATTTGCACTCTTAATTTGTGACAATATGTGCTCAACAAAACTTAATTTACAATCATAAGTAACACCAAGATCCCGCACACTGGTTTTCCGATTAATCACCACGGAGTCAATATCATAATCAATGTTCAGAACATTTATATTTCGCGTATATGTCATAATACAGCACTTTGATACATTAATACACAATTTATTTAATTTACACCAGCCACTAATTCTATTTATATCATCCTGCAGCAATTGGCCATCCTTGGGTGATTGTATACCTCTATAAACTTTAAGATCATCAGCATACAATAGCACCTCTGAACTTACTATTAGTATTACCGTTGTAATTACCAATAGTCGCAAGACTAAAGACCATAGATACATTTAAACCGAAATGTTTATAAAACAAATTTAATTTTATCCTTAATATAAGTTTTAAGAAACGATCTTCAAATATTCCAAAATCCAAAATAAGGAACAATATTAATTTCTTATGTGCGATAAAATGGTTAACCAACCAGTAACTCTTTTTATTCAAGTTTCATTATTTATATTTTTTTAAATGTAGTTAAAACAATGCCAATAATATAGCTAAATTTAATAATTAAGGTTAATACTAATGCTCACTAGCGTACCGAGGGGGGAGCGGGGGAGACGGTCCGCCTTGGGCTGTTAGTCGGGTCCCCCAATTGGGAGCTGGGAAACGTTGTGAGGGCTTCCATTTTTTGGTAGGAAATTAGAAAAAGGGGGGCCACAGTTTTGGGAAAGTATATCATGTGGAGACTCCTTTTGGAAGGGGAGAACCTTTTTTTTGCTTGTAAAAAATGTCTTCAATATATTTTTTTCCTTCTAAGGGGTCCCAATACCTTTAGATATGCCACTGCGAATGCTAATACTTATACTAAAATTAAATTCTGATATTAAAACTCGGCCTTAAAATAGACGTTATTTTTTGTTTGTTGCTCTTACGTAATAGCTAATGAAAAATTGAGGGGTCAGTTTCAAAGTGTACAATCTCCAAAATTAGGTTTTTATTTTATATATCTAATAAAAAATGAACAAAAAACCTATAAATTGAATGAAATACATTCTCTCTTGTTTAAATACTCTGTTAAGGATGTAGTCATGGCTTCAAAAGTGCTTTATTTAAATTCGGCGCTGGAAAATACAACTATTGGGGGTAAGTGGGGTATCTTAAAAACTAGCCAAATTTACTAAAGCCGATATAATTGGTTAAAAAAGTTGTTCCTTGATATCACCAATTGGTACAAGTTAGATTTGAATGGCTTCAAAGTTATAGAAATATGATAATTACCATATTTTATTTTACTAAGAAAAAAGCACAAAAAGAAAGAGAAAAATAATACTTAAAAAGCACTCTTATGAAAAAAATAAAATAAGCCACTTTGTGATATTGGCGAAGATTTATCCCACTGTTGTATAAAAAGTCTAATTAAAGTTTGTACACCTTAAAACTTGGCCTCTCAATTATAATACTTAATTAGTAAAAGAAAAACTTTTGTATTTCAAATATTTTTCTATCAATCAAGCGTGTAGACCCCGTTCAAAATATAACCGAACACCATGTACATTATTTTTGTCTGAAATACTTGTTTATGTGCCACTTAAGGCGAGACTGGACTTGGTACATTTAATTAAGTTAGGGATAAATAGCTTCTTCATGTTGTTGATATTACTGCCAAATTTTATTAAAATTAAATAAAAAATGCATGAATAAAAAACGGATTAAAAAAGTTTAACATCCTGTATCTTGGAAACAATCCGGACTTATATGTATATAAAAAAATTGCATGAAAAAAGCTATTAATTTTATTTTGTACGAGCGAAAATTACATTTTACGCCCCGATTTGACGGCGTAAAATTGCACTTTTACGCCCTAGGGCAAAAAATCAAGAACGCCCGCACTTATAAATTTATAAAGCAATAATAAAATTAAATAATGCTCCCTTTTATTTGGTAAAACAACAATTTATTTATTTAAACATAAGTTAAAAGTATACTGATTAGAATCTAAAACATTAATAGCTGTGAAATTTTCTCCCAACTACAGAGAATGCTTGTATATTAATTTAAGTCGTACAAAAATAGTGTTTGCACCTCTGGCGTAAAGCACTTTTACGTCCACAGCTGATTGTTGCCCTCGCGGAGCTCGCTCGGGCAACAACTTTCAGCCGCGGGCGTAAAAGTGCTATTTTACGCCCTTGGTACAAAAATAACTATTAAACCGCAATAAAAACCCTGCATAACTAAATTAAGCCCGTGGATATGCGACGCATTCAACCTATCGTTTTTTAAGTTTCTAGCCATGAGGAAAATACCATTGTGTCACTTTCCTTTGAATTGCTCAATTGCCTTGTGCCCATAACAATAAAGTATTAAGGGGCAATATTATCTAATAGTACCCATACCGCCAAAGGTTACGTCAAAAGGGTTTTATTTTACCTAGATATGGTCAGCTTAAAAGGTACCGGCCCCGAATTGTGCAATACAGAATGGGTTATGTCTCTATTTAAATATTTTACGATGTCCAATTAGAATATTTTGGTGTTTGTTTCCTGTCTGCCAAAAATAAAGTGCCTAACTTTGACTCTGGCGTGCAATAAAACAATATTTGTAATGAGGCAATAGCTTTTGTTTTGTCTTTTTTTTTGTGTGTTTTGATCCAAGGGTTGGGACCTCACGCAGGTTTTATGACAGCAAGAATTATTTAAATATTTTTTAACGTTCTGTAAGGTTGTTCAGTAAATTTAGATATAAGTATAAAACAAAAAAAAAAGCTACAAATATAAAAATAGGAATTTATGTAACAAATGCATAAAGTGATACTTTTTTTACGAATGGGAAGTTTGACAGAACGAGCCGTTAGGCGAGTGCGGCAATCCCATGAGTAAAAAGACACTTTATGCATGTGTTACATGGTATATTTTTGCCACGACCGTATAAAAATGTCCCAAAATAACATTTTATACATGTTTTATATATGTAAACTTATAAATTTTAATATTTGCAGCACAGCCATTATATTGCAAACGAAAACTCATAGCCTCCTTATCTTTTTAGAGACAATTATCCTTTTCATACCTATGCATTTATTATTTAATTTTAGAAAACTGTATGTACTTACCGTTGATAGAAATAATACTAAAATCGTATAAATTCCTTTTAATTTATTAGTCATCCAAATCCATTATTACTATTCATTTTCAATAAATTCTATTGAATTTATTTGCAAACTGTCAAATTTTAAAACTAGTGGCACATGAATTAAAAGAAATAATGACGAAATCAAAGGTAACCTGACCGTTGAATTCAGTTGATGTCTCGTTTACTGTTACATGGCATAAATTGATATTTAAGTTTATTGTAGTAGGTATTGAAACAAAACACAAATTCAAAGTTTGAAAAAAGCTTCGAAGTGTAAAAAAAGGTACTTTTTTTAACACTTATGCAGTGTACTAGAATGGAGTACTTTAACTTCATGTAACCGATTAATTTTTTTAACGGGCGTGGAAATAAATATTGTTTTTCTTTAACATTAATTACTTCATTGTAATACACCACATAAGGTGTTAAAATAGTATATTATGAGACAAGCACGGAATGTTACTTATTTCCCACGAGCCGCAGGCGTGTGCTGTAAGTTATACGAGAGGGAAATAAGTATTCCGTGCAAGTTGCATACTATACTTTTTCTACTACCATTGATTTAGCACTGGAGACCATTTTAAAATAAGTTTTTAGTAGATTTTTATCAATACAAATAATAAATTTTGACGTTCCCGATTTGTGACAGAATATTTATCAGCCATGATATTCGCGACATTATAGGCTACTAGAATTTTTTTATCGAATGTGTTGTTTTGATTTTACGTACCTATTACAAATTTGTATACTTATATATGACTAAAAAATAGTGGCTTTGCAGAAAAGTGACATTTTGGAAACGAGGTTGTCGAAAACATACAGGGTGGCGCACCACAAACGCCTCGGTTTGTAATACAAAAACGGTATTATTTTTTTAAATATTTTTTTACAGAAATGCAAGTATATTAGGAGAATAATTTAAAATTTTAAGGAATTATACAGGGTGCTTCAAAAAAGATCCATATCAAACTTATGTTTTTTTGGAGTTTTGATGAAACACCCTGTTTATTAGTTCATTTTTGGATTGTAGAAACAAAAATAAAGTAAGTTTTATCAGCAATCCCTATACCAAAAATGAAAGGTTTTTAAGATATTTAGGATTTAAAAAAAATCATGACAAAAACAAAATTTTAATATATCCTACCTAACTTACGCTTGACTTTGTATATTATGTTATGCTGCTAGAATAAAAACTGTGCCACCACCTACATTTAATTTTTTGCTAGAAATTATACAGGGTGTCCAGAAATTAATATTTAATATAAGCTACGTTTGACTGCAAATTACTTGCTTATTTTAAATAGAACACCTTGTATATTGTGCCATTTTTAGATGTAAGGGATAAAAATGGGGTAAGTTTCTTTAGCAATTCCTATGCCAAAAATGTACCGTTTATAAGATATTTAGGATTTTTAAATAATTTATTATATTATATATAGGTAAGAGGTAGAGTTTGTAACTTTTTTGTAAGTTTGTAATCTTCGGAAGTAATAAACCTAAAAACCATTAAAAAAATCACAATTAGAAAGCTACACTATTCAGAAGTGTTATAGACTATATTTAACTATGATTTAAAAAAAGTTCAGATATTAACGCCCAACGAAGTGGTCACCGGTCGGCTATCTTGAATAAACTAACTAACATTCGATATTGACGTTATTATTTTCAACGGATTTTAATGCGGTTTTTTTTTATAGATAGCGTGATTCAAGAGGAAGGTATATATGTAAATAATATTAAAAAACATATACAGAGTGTTTAAAAAAATACATTTAAAATTCGATATTGACTTTACTATCCTCAACCGACTTTGACGCGGTTTTTTTTAAGAGATAAACTGATTCAAGAGGAAGGTTTATATGTATAATAATATCGAAATTAAAACATATACGTAGTGTTTAAAAAATAGTTTACATTTGAAATTCAATATTGACGTTACTATTGCAATTGAAAAAAGAGTGTTTAAGAGAATTGTGCACAGGTATCTATGGTTTATAAAAAAAATCTAGAATTGCCACCCAGGATGGGTCAAAAGATGTAATATTAAAAAACCCTTAAAACTAAAATGCATTCCAACTATGTTATTATACCATCTAGAGGTTTACAAAATTGCATATAAAATATTTGCATAATATAATAAAGATTTGCAAAATAATTATTAGTATTTTAAAAAATATTATTATATATACCAATTTTTTTATTACTAATATTAATAGAGTGATTTAAGAGGAAGGTTTATATGTATATAATAATACCCAAAATCTTCACGATATTGGGAAGGGGAGTTGTTTTACTCCGAATTTAAGGTGTGCGAAGTCGCGTGCAAAAGCTAGTTTTAAATTAATTGCATAAAAGGTAAGAAATAGCAAGAATTTTTACCAAATTTTTACTGTTTTTTTGCAATTTATTTGAAATTGGAGGATGTACGGCCTAAACTGACTTAAAATTCTGATTCAGCGGGTCAAAAACATACACACGCAATCTAACGTTAGAGAATGGAATTGGTTGTTAGAGCAACAATAAAGTTGAAAGTGACACTCATAGAAAAAATATTGTTCCTAACACTCCGCTTTGCGTCGTTCGTCCAACTGCTTTTGCGTAGGGGAAAGTATTACTTTGCGCACTGGTTAGAAAAAACTATTTTAGTTTTATTATTAAAAAAAAAGAAAATTCTTCATGAAAACTTGAGGTTTATCTAAAATAAAAGCAGAGTTAAAATAAGAATCATCAAATAATATCAGGGGCGCAATTAGGGGGCTTAGCCCTATCTATAAATATTAGGCATTTAAATTGTATTAGTGTTTTTTTGGCAAATATACTCTATAAACTATATACAGAGTCAAACAAAATTGTGAAAATTTACCAATATCTCGCAAACTATTAGTTTTTACTGAGGTCATTTATGTTTTGTTAGATAGTAATGGTTTGTCTCAGCAGCCCTTTTACTATTATCGTTGACTTTCTGAACACCCTGTGTATGCTGGGGTAATAATGTCTATCCTATTATACTGCAACTCTATTATCCTATTTTAAATGATTGGAATTTGTGTCTATAAATAAGAACATAACAAGTAGAGAATTTAAACATACAAACATTAAATTATTACACCATTAGGAATGATTTTTTTCCATGAAAACAAGGTCTTCAAGCCCCGCTATCTTTTCTAACTAAACACATGATCAAAGCTATGTCAAAAAATGACAAAACAAACTCTGTGCAACCGGTTTCCAGTTCACCAAAAATGTTACTTAATGTGAAAAGTACACATTCCTTTGGAAAATGGTCGAATAAAACATCAGGAGCGTAGAAAAATAAGGATTAAAAATAATATGAAAATTTATTTTTTGTAAATAAAAGTAATATTTTATTAATTATTAATAGCTCGCTTTTAAAACCAAACATTTACCACACGCATGGAACAAATACCAACCCAACAATGAGAATTTGACTTTTATCACTAGTGAACTACTTTCCCTTTTTTGTCCTGGTAATATTACATAACAAATGTAAAAATCACTGTCAACTAGTGTCGAGGAGTTTTGTACCGGGTTTCATGGTATAAATATACACCCAACTTTTTTTTATCGTAAAAAAATTAATAATATACCAATTTGTTGAGTTAATTCTGTAGTTTCCAAATCAATTATATCAGATTTTTATTATTTTTTAAAGTGTACAACAAAGTTCGACAGAGTATGATTTTTTTATCTAGAATACATTGTATATTGTATCACCTTTAAAAAAATATATGTAATATATCCATAATCGATAGTTTCAGGAATATGGCCATTCAAATCTGAAGAATATTTTTTAATTTCCATCCAAATCTGAAGAATATTTTTTAATGTCCATTAGGTTAATTACAGTCGCTGCTGTAAACAAGCTTAGCTTTTACAGGGTTTTCCTATATATTTTGCCACTTACTTCTAACTATAACCAAGTAAAATGGGAAAAAACGTTCTGCATAAAAATTTCATACTTTTTCATCTATTATCTTTTGAGCATAGTAAAAGAAACAAATGAACACCAAAAACTCATAAAAAATGAAGAGGTAAACTAAATGGGACACCATGTATATTATGTATGTCATCATTCAATAGTTCTTTAAAGGAGCTTTACAGAAATACCACATTTAATATAAGTAATATATATCTTTAATAGTTTTGGAAATATGGCTATTTAAATCTGGGTATAATTTCCATTACATCTAGTCTCACCATAGTGCCGTAGGTAGGTTACTTAAAGGAAATTATATTCAGTCATAAAAATAACGTCTTTTATTTAACATCCACTATTTTTTTAGATTTAAGTGTTTATATTTCGAAACTAATAAAGATAAATATATCAAATGTTTTTTAAAGCTTTTTGAATATTTTTTAATGATGACATATTATACACGGTATTTAAAAAAGTTTACCCCTTGATTTCTTTGAGTTTTTGATGTTCATTTGTTTATTTTTATACTTAAAAGATAATACAGTGTGTCCCAGGATAGGTGTTACAAATGGACCAAAAATTTTGGAATTTTTAATCGTCCTTTTGGGAAAACTGGTCTCATGATCCGAAACTAATAAATACATAATTTTACTCCGGTTGGTAATATACAGGTCGAGTTATATCTCAAAATATGAAAAATGACCAAGAGTAAAGTACCTTCATATTTAAAAATAGGAGAAAATTTTATGTCAAAATTTAAAATTAAAAAATTAAAGTTAAAAAAATATTTTTAAAATTATGCATTAACAGTTTTTGAAATACTTGGCCCCAAGGTATCGAATTTTAAAATAAAATTTAAAATTAATAAATTTCTCTTAAATATCGCTTCCTTTTGCCAATTATTTAAGTTGTAATGCGGAATGTAAAAATTGACAATTACATTTTTTTAATTCCTATGCTTTAACTTTAAATTTTGACATAAAATTTGATTCTCTACAACATTTACTTATACAATTGTGTTCTATTTTTATAAATAGAAGTAGTCAGTTTCTGGGCATTTTTTATATTTTTAGTTATAACTCACCCTGTATAATACCAATTGGATTTATCTGTTTTGAACCATGCGACCAGTTTTACAAAAAAATCGTTTTAAAATTCAAAAAATTTTGGTTTATCTGTCACAGTATGAAACTTTTATACAGGACATTATTTTCTATCTTTCTTGGTTATAGTTTAAAGTAGGTGGCAAAATATAAATAAAAACCCTGTATGCCTGTAAACACAATGGAAAATTATTTGTATGGCTTTTCTTAAACCTATTAAAGATTGACTGATTGACATATAAAATGTGGCATTTTTTATAATGTCTGAAACATCCATTTAATGGTAATGCAATATACAGAGTGTTTCCTAAAAAAAATCATATATTTTTTGTACTCTGTATACCTTTACAAATAATAAAAAATGAGAAAGTAAAAAAGGGTGTAAATTTTTAACTAGACACACGTAGAATAATGTTCTTATGTACGACCAAAAAAATTTTAATAAAAATCTTACTTTGTCTTGAAATAATCTTTGAGAACGCAATAGTAAGTAAAAAGAGGTATAGGTGCATTTTTTAAAATCTTTGGACAAACCACGAAGGCTAAAAGCCTAAATACTAACGTGCTGTGGGTGTCTTAAGCGAGGTAAGAGGGAGTTTGTTGACACGGGACTTAAATACTTGAAGATTTGGAGGGAAGGAAAGACCTCCGCGGGCATCAGGTTCCACATTCTAGAAATTCTAGGGATAAAAGAACGAACAAAGTGGGAAGTTCGGGGCCTGTCCAGTTGGACCGTATAGGAAGCATACGCGGCACCACGAGTCTCTCTGGTGGGAACCGTGAGTGGAGGAACTATACTAGACAATTCTTCAGAGCAGAAGCCATGTACCTATAAAAAAGCGATAAATCCCTCACAGCCCGACGATGGGCAAGAGAGGGAAGCCTTTCTGTAAGTGAAGGATCATTAATGAGACGAATAGCTTTTCTTTGAATGGAATCAAGAATGCTTAGGGATGTGGGGGACGCCATGCCCCAGATATGAGAACAATATTCTAAGGGAGGTCGGATTTGGAACACATACAAAGTGTATAAATTAAAAGGGGAAAATACTTTTTGGCTCGAAAGAGAAATATATTTTAATTTAAAATAAATTGAATGTATGTAAATATGATATACCTTTTGTAATAAAAGTTAACTTTCCTTCTCTGGGTTGAAAACAAAAGTAAAAGAAGTAATATTTTCAAGCTTTCTAAAGTTCAAAAATCAACATTACGCACATGGTTCTAAATAAAAACATTTTTAAATCAATATTTAAAAGATTTATGCAAAAGTTCTAAAATATTTTGTTACGCCAATGGTAAGTGGTCATTTTTGTATGCGACTGCTTAGTATGAAGTGCTAATATGAAAAATAAACAATTTCAAATGTATTTCTCCGAGAGCTGCTGTACTACCTTCCAATAAAAAGAGCAATGAGACAAATAATATTCTAACATGGCCATTAAATAATATTTTAGTAAGATAAGTTTGTTGGTACCCCATTTAGGATTTATTATTTTCTACTTAGAACGACATTAATATACCCGGTGAACCAGGATATTGTTACCACCAATTTTTTCTTAGCGTTTAGGAAAAACAATCTCCTCTCGGGGATGGTTTGAGGCCCGACACGAAGCGAACGGTAGCAATCATCCAAGGGAGGAACAGGCACTTTACTCCAGGAGAAATGAATGGTATCTTTTCTACTAACGTTTTGCGACATTTTTAAGGAATACATATTTATTTGGCTGGTATCGGAAAAAAATTCTAATTTAATTCGCGGGCTTTTTAGGATACCTTACTATTGGTGATAAAATATACAGGGTGTTCCATTAAAAAAAAAACAACTTTGTGTTATAACTTTAAAATAAAAGTCAATGAAAAAAATGTAGGTACGCCAAGTAGTTCTACAGAAGGGCCCTTTCTCGTAATATTTGAACATCAGTGATAGTATGACATTTGAAATAGTCACACATAGGAGCCTATCGTTGTCAAGGTGCTAAGCGTTGTTGTTATAATAAATGTTATATAAGTATAGATGGGTCCATATATTTAATTCATTCTGAAAGCGATGCTGCCAAGTACACAAAAAAATATAAAGTAAACAAACCTTTTCGAATGCACATAGCCTCAGACAGAGCTTGATTACATATTTTTAGATAAATAACAAAAAATACATTGCTAAAACACGTATGACCTACTTACAAAACATTCTCTTATTTCGCCTCTGTCCTACTATAAAACCGGTGGCACATGGCGTGGTACTAGAAACTCGTCGGGTTAAATATTTTTGCTGCAATAAATCATTGTTCACAAAAGAGTTTGTTTACTTTATCATTTTTTGTGTACTTGGCGGCATCGCTTTCAGAACGAATTAAATGTGGACCCATCTTTAAACAGTTTCAATCGGTCGAAGAAAAATTATCATTCCAAAGTAAAATGGACTTTAAAGGCGACGACAATATCCGTCAAAATATTTTAGAAACCGCAGGGCTAGTATCATTAAACTTTTTGCCAAATAAGTCTCGCGAACGATATGAAAAATAATATAAGGTGTTTAAGCAGTAAATGGACGAAAACCATGTTAAAAGAATTACCGAACATGCCGTTCTTGCGTATTTTTGAAGAAAGCAGAAACTCTAAAGGGATTTAGGCTCTAAAGTTAATAAAGCATGTTATGTTTATGCGCAAATATTAAAGAAAATGTAGACATCAAGTTTCCTAAACTGGTAGCCAGAGTTGGGTAGTATTCGAATACTCGGTATTCTGAATACTATTCAGAATATATTTGAGCGGTATTCGAATACTATTCGAATAGATTTATGTGTTTGGTATTCGGTATTCGACGGAATACTTTTTGGGTCAGTATTCTTTATTCTTAATATCGTTTTTAAGTATTCTGGTATTCGAATACTGGTATTTGAATACCTATATTCGAATAGTGATATTCGAATACCGGTATTCGAATACTGATATTCAGATACCTATATTCTGGTATTCAAATCCTGAATTTAAATACTGTTTGCTTATTTATGAATATTAAGTTACTTTTTATGCATCTTAAGCGGGTTAAAACATGTTCGTGGTGGTTTTGCCGACGACGACGGGGTAAAATTTGGTATAAGTCATATATATCATCATTTGCAAACTAACAGTTTAGGAAATTAGTTTTACAAAAAAAAATGTAATTCAATATGTTTTTTAAATCTTGATCTGTTGTTTCTATGGTCCTAATAGGTAAGTAATTTTGAACAGATATACATTTATTTTTGCAAACAAAAATATATCTAAATTAATTATTTAACTTCTTTAGGGTTTTGCTATTAAAAAAAAACAAGTAACTTGTGTACAAACATATAAAAAGTGACATTGCAAACTATGTTTTCTATGTATTAGGTTAGACAAATATGTATTTATCTCCATTTTACACAAAAGGGATGTGTATAATAAATTTTATTATGTCAGTTTAAATCATGACTATCTGGTAAATCGTAGATAGTATGTACATGTATCCCCATTCCAAAAGGAAAGTCAATAGTTTAAAAAATAGAAAAGTTATTTCTGGAAAATGTGGGAGACGTCTTGTATGCTTGAAATGATTAGTTTTTAAGTACGTCACTGCATTTTTGTTATGGAAAAACGTAGAAAAATAAGAATGAGTTGCTTTTTCAAGAGAAAAGAGGTTTTTTTGCTCTTCAGTATTCATGAATACCCAATCGTGGTATTCATGAATACCAAGTATTCGAATACTTTTTTTGTAGGTATTCGAAAATATTTAGTATTCGAATACTTTTTTTACGGTATTCGTATTCGTATTTGAATACCAAATTTCAGTATTCGACCCAACTCTGCTGATAGCTTTCATGAAAAAAAAGCCTTTAAATTTAATTAAAAAAAAATTGGAAATTATATTAATTTATTAAATATACTAAAAACTAAACGCTAAACTTTGACAGAATATTAAAATCTCAAAAAGCAAGTATTCCGTGAGATTACGCTAGAGAAGTAATATAACAAAAAAATGATTTATGATTTAAAAAAGGTGTTAAACCACAAAATAATATTTCCGAACTACCTAAAAAACATAAAAAAGTATAATGAGCGATCGCTGTAAAGTTTACTGCATCATCTAGAATTAAAACAAAGTTTGCGGCATCCTGGCTTTATTGCACCTTCAGTAAAATTTTATATAAAAGAAAAAAACTATGGGCAGAAGCACTTTTGTATTTATGTCTTTATTACCCCCTAAGAACAGGTAAAGTAACGTCCAATCGGCGCCTTTGATGTATGCCAATCTTTATAAAAATATATTCACGGCGCTCAGTTTTTTTGTATTCGGGAATATACTACGAAGACTTAATGGTTATTCAGTAATAAACCGTGGGTGTCTTAAGCGTAAGAGTCACACATCACACGGTAGTATACCTATAGGGGTGGTCTTAGGATTTACAATTTTTTTAAATTTAAATTGTGAGTCATCCCACACCAAATATACACATCGTGCCAACCCGTTGCTATTTTACGAGTTTAAGTATGTTAAACATTAGCAGGTTGAGATTACACAGAGAAAGCATGCATCGAATCCTTCGACAATACGTTGATGCCTCTCGTCGTTCACGCTTTAGGCTTTTGAACGCCTTCTTTCTACGCATTGGCAAAAATTGCTCACTGGCACTTTAAACCTGGATGGCGTAAATATCAGCTTTTGGCGTAAAGGCGAACAGATTGGTTTATACATATATTTTTTTAATTTTTGAAAGTTGTTTTTTTTGCTCCAAATAAAGCTAAAATATAATTTTTAAAAACAAATCCTCTATCTGTTCCTTTTTAAATAATTTTTAAAAAATTATTTTTCACTTTTTTAACACTTCGAAGCTTTTTTCACACTTTGAATTAGTGTTTTATTTCAACGCCTACTACAATAAACTTAAATACAAATTTATGCAATTTAACAGTAAACGCGACATCAACTGAACCAAACGATCAAGTTACCTTTGATTTTGTCATTATTTCTTTTAGTTTATGTGTCACTAGTTTTAAAATTTGACAGTTTTTGAATAAATTTGATAGAAATTATTAAAAATTAATAGTAATAATGTATTTAAATGACTAAGAAATTGAAATGAAATTTATACTATTATAGTATCTATTATTTCTACAAAAAGTAAGTTCATACAATTTTCTAATATACATCATAAGTGCATAGTTATGAAAAGGATAATTGTAAGATACGAAAATTGTCTCCTCCTAAAGTAAGGAAACTATGATTTTTTGTTGCAATCACTCATCTCGATGGATCGCCAATGATATAACCTGCGCGAAACAAAAGTTACATTTCATGGGCGATAAAACCGGTTTGTGCGCAAGCCAGTTGAGGGAAAACGCACCCGGCGACAAGCAAACTATCCGCATTATAGGAAAGAAGTTGTTTACGGCGTCCTGGTTTTCTGTTCGAAGTACGGTAGCTAATGAGCGTTACGGTCAGACCGCGGACGAAGGGTACGGGGTGCCGGTGTTTGTATTTTGCCACGGCTTTTATGTGCGCATGTTCGTCCACCCCAAGATCGTTTGACTAGGTAAGGTTGCCTCGTAAGCCTTGCAACAAGGCGGACCATACATCACATAATATGTATTTTGCTCATTATTTAATGAAGTTTTTAACAGTGTAGTTTGTGTTTTTTGTCAATATTAAAGAAATACTTTTAAATACTGTTAATTCCAGTTGTTACCTTAATTTCTTTATTTCATAATTAATAAATTATTTAACAATGATTATTCTAGCTGATTTTTAAATATTGTATATCGCGCTCTTTCGCCCTCAAAGTATTATCCGTCTAGACATCCTTGTTGGCGCCAAGGAACCAGCAGTGCGGTACATATGTGACGTAATGAGGCAACCTTACCTAGTGAAACGATCTTGCGTCCACCCACTGCGCGAGGTTGTAAAAATCCGAAAAATGCTTCTTGCCACTGCGGATCTAAATGTAGGTTATCTATGGTTGCAATATAATGGCTGTGCTGCCAAAATTAAAATTAATAAGTTTAAATAAATAAAACCTGTGGTGATCTGGGAAATTTTTATACGGTAATATAGTATGTAGCACATGCATAAAGTGTCTTTTTTTTCTTATTATAGGATCGCTGCACTCTGCCTAAAGACTCGTACTGTTAAACTTCCTGTTGCCTCTAGTTATAAGAAAAAGGCAGATATTTTTAAAATTTGTGATTTGACAATAAAATTTGACAATTCACTTTTATTTTTCGCCAATTCCCGAATAAAAAAAAATATTTCCTGTTCCTACCAAGGCCAATAGTATCTGGTATATATTTGGTGTGGGTTCTATGTCTCACTTTTTAGATACCTAAACTAATTTTAGAGCTATAGGACCACTAGACAAAAAATACAAGAACCTGCCTGGTCAAATGCCTTTAGATATTTGAGGACCTAGTATAAGTAGCATGTATTTAAATAGGATTAATTAAAATTAGGAAAAAGTAAATTTATATTTTAATAAAACAAAAAAAAAATCACTATGTAATAATTTCAAAGCTCAAATCTGTGAGTTAAATATATTTTTTTTAACACGCTTTTATTAACTTGGGTTGTAACTATCTATCCATCTGTCTATCTATGTAACGGAATCTTTGAGCCTAATTTTAACCAACTTCCAGCTATTCGATTTCTTTGAAACTTTGCACACGTATCAAGGACCGATGAAGATGCAATAATTTAAAAACAGTATCCCGTTAAGTTCCAGCATTTTCCAGGAAAACCGGAAAAGTGAAAAATCGTACGTTCTGGCGGATGCGCCAGATTAGACAATTGAATAATCGAACTTGACAACATTTGCCGACGGGTTGGGGACAGGGGCTCAATTCTGCTAAATTGAACTCATTCGTTCGCTGAACGTATTCGTTCCGGGAGCGTATAACCTTCATCTGTTTTTTTAACGAACGAATAACCTTCACTTGTTTTTTAAAACAGGCGGTCATAAAACAGAAATCTGTATTACCAACTGACATCTGACAAAATTCACAGTCATAACATAACCTAAAATTCCTTTAATGTGAAATTAAAGTTGAAAAAATCAGTTAACTAAGCTATTAAAAACAAAGTATACACTTTAATTGAAATACAAGAAGCAAATAAATAATTAACATGGTCCTCCGCAGCCAGAATAATCATTCGTAAGCAAAATAGTTCTGAATGTTAGATTAGGATATAGACTCGAAATGGAGATTAGCAAACTACATTAAAATATCACTTAAGGTAAGTAAACTAAAGTAAACTCATATTTAGAAAAAAACATTTATGGTAAATTTCTTTTTAGTTTAAAAAGGTAATATTTTAAAAAATATTTGTCTTATTTATGCAAATTGGGTAATTGTTTCGAAAGTTAGACAACCCCATTTTGACCAAATTTGATATACAGGGGCACAGAACTAATAAAAAAGGGGCTGGTTATTTTCTTTTTGCTGCTTAATGAAATAGTATGTTCTAATTTACTGTTATATTAAGAATTTTGTGCAAAAGACAGGGGAATATAGTGAGAATAGGAATGTTTTTGATATTGGGCAAAATCATAGTTGCTCCCTTTCAAGAGAACATTTATTTTTAAAAAATTAATTGATATAACGAACTAAAAAATGAAAAATAATTAATAGTTTAAAAAAACTAAAAAACACGCTTTTATATGCAACCGAACTAAAAATTAGAAAATAATTTTTCATTAAAAAAATATTGTAACTTCATAGTAAAAAGCGTGGGGTGCTTAATATATTAAATGTTATAATTATTATATTTGCCAATATCTATGATGGAAAAGTTATGAAAAAATAGTAAAATGCACCCCACGCTTTTTACTATGAAGTTACAATATTTTTTTAATGAAAAATTATTTTCTAATTTTTAGTTCGGTTGCATATAAAAGCGTGTTTTTAGTTTTTTAAACTATTAATTATTAATTACAGGGTCAAGTGTGTATAACCACCAAAACAAACAAATGCAAATTTATTGTTTAAACACAAGACAATTTTGGAAAAAGGGAGTAAAAACCAGAATCAAAATTTGGGCGTTCTCACTGTCGACTACTATATATTAAGAAGAGGGATGTACGCCTGGTATAGTATTAGCTGGTAAAATTGTATTTTAATTTGGTTTAGGATAACTTTTTTATTTATTTTTTAAATTGCTTTTGCTATGAGTGTCCAATACTCCATCTGAGTAACGTACTCCAGATCACGTATTTGGTTCAGAAAAATACGTTGCCACAAGTCAAGAGCAACGATCTGGGATTTTCCCAGGAACCAAAGGACTTGTTTCATCTATGTAAAGTAAATAATAGTTCCTGGGGCCAATAACAGAATGGACTTTATGATGACGAACACTTTTAAAACCTTTTTAGGGGGTGTGTCCTTTGGCCAGTCTACCACGAATATTCATATCGCCATCTATGGAAGCAGCGCTTTAACCCAGCCTGTGAATGGCAAATGTTTTAGGTGTCAGACTGGGCGAACGCGTAACTTTTTTGTCCGACAAGTTTACGTGACAATATTTTGCATGGATTTTTTAAACATGCCAAAAATTATAAGTGTTACAGTCATGGAACCATAAGGCTCAAAAACACATGTGCTCGGATATCGGACTAGGCGGGTTACGTGACTGTAACCCTTACGATTTTTCACATTGTGGTAAACTCTTCCGACAAAAGTGACGCGTTCGCTTAGTCCGAAACCCGAAACATTTGAGATTGACAGGCTGCGTTAAAGTTTTGCTTTCCATATATGGCGGTATGAATATTCGTGGTAGACTTGGTCAAACTCAATCCTCTCTAAAAGGTTTTAAAAGTGTTCCTATCATGAAGTCCATTTCATTACTGGTTTACGGACTATAAAAAATCAGCTGTTAAGTTTTTGCGGTGTTGAATTTCGTATTTTAAAATTAACAAATTAATTTAATGTTTTGCCTCAGTTGCCAAAAAAAAAAGTGAATTTTTTATTTTGGAGAATTTTGCCAACATCTCGGTTAATATTTTTAAGTGATGCCAAAGACAATTACAGTTTTACTAGTGATGCTTTATTGATGGCTGCTTGACTTTGGAAGTACACAGATTCTGAAGAGTCCGAGAGTTCCCTTTCCTAAGACTACCCATATACGGGCATATAGTGTTAAATTATCCTTTTTATTTATATAGTTGCTACAGCAGTTTTGTTTGATGCGAACATCCCAATTAGGTTTTAACAATTAATGATAGACATAGAAAACTTCTTTATTAGATCATTCAGTTTATATGGATAAAATAAACGTAAAAAAAAATTGTTAATGGTATCATGCCGAGATCGATTATAATAGAAATACATACTTTTAAAACCTTTTAGGGAGGTTCCTTTTGACGCGCTGGCTGGTTTGTGATTTCTGTACGAAAATGCCTTTATACGCAAAATGTTTTAAAATTCTATGTAAACATTATGGTACACTTGTCCGACAAAAAGTAGAGGCGGACGCCCAGTCCGACACCCGAAACATTTGACATTGTCAGGCTGGGTCAAAGCGCCGCTTTCGTATATGGCAGTATAAATATTCGTGGACTCGATAAAAGGAACCCGCCCCCTAAAATGGTTTTATAAGCTGTTCTTATCATGAAGTCTATTTCACCAAGCAGTGTGTTTTTTAATTTTTGATGTTTTCAGAGATGTAAACATGTAAACCTATAATTTTATTTGAGAAAACTAATCCAAAACAGAGACCATTATTTCTTAAAGAAATAATTAAAAACACATTTTTTTGTAGAGTGGGGATTAATGAAAGAATAGCAGCAAACAAAAAAAAATGGCCTATTTATCTCTGGGAAAAAAATTAAACTTCGTGTTCATCTTTATTGTCAGGAATAATAAAGTAACAACAAAGCATGTATGTGACTGATCAACCAGGAAATGTTTCATGCGAGGTATTCCACGTTGGATTGTCTCTTTTTTCACATTGCCTATGTGTTAAGTTATTTAGCTGATCCGATATATCTGAATATGGGATGCAGGTGATTATTATGGTAGTTTACCTCTGACATTTATTGCATAATAATTTATGTCAGACAGAAACTCTAGCTAATGTAGCTATCAAAAATGTATTCTATTCTATTCTACTTTTTGGTTTTTGGCTTTCAAACGTAATGTATTTAGCCATCGTCAAGTCGTTGTGCTCAAAAATTTATGTCCGATAATTTTTTTTTATTGCTTACATACCAGCGAGAATTTCTGTCTGACATAAATATCAAGCAATAAATGTCAGATATAAACTACCATTTAAAGTGCCGCCATTGTATAATATGTGAAGGTACTGACTTTTTGACTTTTCTGAGGTTTTAAAGAACCTACTCGTTATGAGCTTTAAATAATATGCAACTAGACACCAGGGGTCGGTGCTGGGCCCTGGTACAAGTCAGGGTTACGGGCCCCTTTATTAACCCAAAGGTCCTCACTTCTTCAAACTAATATTGATATTACTTTTGAAACTTATCCTTATCTTATCCGCCTTTAACGCCTCTCGCCGGCCCTGAAAACCCCATTCAGGGGCGCAACTAGGATTTTCAAAAATTTATCTAAAAATTTGGAGCCACACCATATATCAGGGTTATTGACGGTACGTGTCCTATTAGAAGATTGCGGAAACTATAAAAGATACATTGTTTAAGATTGCACGCTGGATTTAGGAATATCGCCGGAGCACGTTAAATTAGGCTAAAGCGCGATTCTGTGGCGTTGTTTGAAATACTTGTTTGGAAGAAACTTTTATATAGAAACGTTTTTAAATGATCTAAAGATTATCGAAGAGTTGGTTATTTTTACACGGTTTTGTAATTTTCGAAATTAATGTGTTAATTATAAACATTATAAAAATTAATTAACTTTCAGATCATCTTTGGATCATTTCAAAAAAAACTATTTCCATACAGCTTCCGAAAGCAAATATTTAGAAAACGGCGGCGAATCGCGGTTTGAGTTCTTAACGGGCTACGGCATCTCTTAAGATAATATATGATCTTTATATAGCAAGTATCTCATGTTTCTGGGCTTCCGGTTGCTACCGGAAGTACGTATTAACCTGTCTTTTTAAATGGAACACCTTATATAATATTGAATTTTCGGATTCTGCACAGGATTCTAAGCATATTTTGTGTATCATGTCCCATACCTAAGTCTAAGCGTTTTTGACATATCTAAGTTTATTTGTCAAACAATAACTTTTTGTACACCCAAAATATTTATTAATTTTTCTTATAGAAAATCACTTTGTACCTAATGTAATATACAACTCTTATTTAACAGGACCCACTTCAACTAAGTTTTACAAAGTATCAAAAAGTGTTAGCATACAGGGTGTTTAAATAATAGGATAGGAAAAAATTTGTTTATATTGAAACTGACATCGCATTTGGAATAAAAATAAGGGTAAATTTGTAAAAAGTTGCCAATTTATAAAAGTTTTAGTTCTTGAGATATTACCAATCAATAATTTTTTTGCTAATAGGCGGCATCTGGGCTATACTAATGTATTCTTAGTTGGCTATGATGGCGTTAAAAGACAATCAAATACTAAATAAATGTATGTTATTTGACTTCTATCATTCGACGCCATCATAGCCAACTAAGAATGCATTATAACCCAAATTTAAATCATTAGCTTATTAGCCTAATAAAAAGATTTGATTGAAAATACCTTAAAAACCAAAACGTTTAGGAATAGGCAGCTTTACAAACTTACCTTAATTTTTATTGACAAATAGGTAAAAATATAGAATTTGGGGGTTCCATTTACAAAAATTGATAGTTTTCTGAATTTCATTTTAAATACCTTTTTAAAAAACACCCTTTATTGATACCTTTTTAAACCTTATAAAACTTGGTTAAAGTGGATCCTGTTAAACAAGAATTTTATATCAAATTAAATACTAAAGGTTTTTATGGGAAAAATTATATAAAAATTTTTGGGTCTGCAAACATTATTTTCTTAACAAAAACGCTTACACTTAGATATAGGACATGATACACAAAATATGCTTAGAATCTTGTACAGAATCAAAATTTTAATAATATATAGGGTGTTCCACTTAAAGTAAACAAGTTAATACACACTTCCGGTTTAACCAGAAAATCAAGAAACATTAAATATTTGCCATATGCTAACCAGAACTAACCAAATTTAAAAACGGCATTTTTAGTAGTTTCCAAAATATTCTAATAGGACACCCTGCCGGGAATAACCCTGCATACCGAATGCCGTTGGCCATGAGGTTAGCCCACCTTCCGCGCTAAAGAAAGTTTTCAACAATACCTTTCGTTATAGGCCGCCTAGAAATTTGTGCCAATTTGGCAACCTATTAGGTAAGCAAGCGGACTCGAGAAAAATTGGGCCAATCAAGACGACTCGCAGACTGAACCACCCGTCCAAACAATGGTTGTTTGCCTTAGTTGGCCCAATGTCTGGCGGCAGCATAAGATAAAAAAATATTCCAAAATGGCGCTCAGCTGTCACCTTGACATTAAGAGCTGTCATTGGTGGTATATCAAAAAATGCAGACCTTGGTAAATGCAGAAAATGAAAAAATTTACTGAACAATTTAGAAGTTAAAAGAGGGGCGACGGACTTTAAGGACCTTACATTATAGTATAAGTGTCCAAATTTGCAACCCAGTGACTCATGCTCAAACCAAGCCTTGTGAAAATTGAAGTGAATTTGTTTTACGTCGTAAAAAAACCAAAAAGAAGTTAACATTTACTAACAGACAACAGTTCCAAGAAAATCTAAACCCACGACGAACCATGCATCCAAAAAATCAAAACACTCTACTTGTTTGCCTCCATTCGCAAAATCCTCGATGACAGAACCATTGAGGTAGCTAAACATAACCAGCGGTTTACCTGTCCTATACGACCAATAAAAACGATAGATTCGTCTAATAGGAGGAGCTTCCAATGAAGAGTTAAAGACATGACATTATTTGTGTGATAATACGGCATAAGTCATTTGAAATGCTGCTTTTTCAGTATTTAACAAATCGGTGTGAAATCCAGACAAATAATGACACAATAAGGTGGTTAATTTGTGTATAATTTACACTGAGCGGTGTGTATCTATTAAATAAGCATTGTATGTCTTATTAGGGGTTTAAATTTTAAGCTATTGGTTTAATTGTTAAAATAAAGAGAGTTAATTAATAGGTATTTGTGCGTAGTTACGGGGACTGTTTGATGATTTTAATGTGTGCCCTTGTTTGGATTGTACTTTGATTTAATTATTGTTTTTAAGGATATCTGATCAATAGGTAAGTTTGTTTAGTTTTAATAAAATACAAGGAAATTGTAGTCACTTTTTAAATATGTTAGTAACTTATTACAATGGGTGTACTCTGCTGACATATAACACATAGAAGAGAAATAGTAATAGTTAATTGTTATAAAATATTCTTGGTGTTACTTGCCAAAACTTGCACAAAAGGAACCAAGGTCTGTGACGCGAATGCACATAGTCGAACTTTGTGGACATTTAAAATAAATGAAAAAAAAAAAAACAATAACTGTTTTATTCCATTTGGCTGAAACACTGTATACATTTGGTGTTTTTAGAAGAATAAAAGTAACTTAAAAAAATTCGAAAACCAGAAATACATAGCAAAATTATCGGGTATTTACGCGTATCAAAATTATCGATAATTTGCTTGAAAGCGCCGTCTTGGGTGTCTAGAAAGTCCATTTCATATTTGACGAAAGAGCCCCAATTCGAAGGAAGAGGGCTCTTTCGCCAAAATGTGAAAATGAACGAGAGGAGTTTCTTTTAAAGGCAATACACTTAAAAAGCTAAATTATCTGATTATTTTGAGGCTAGCAGTAATTTAGGGGGAAAATTACCCGAACTATCAAATATAGAAATAATACTTTTCTAAACAATTTATTTAACAATACAACAAAACCTAATCTTAAAAACAATAAATTAATAAAGACACAGTGCAATTTTCACTTTCTTTACTATGCAATTATCACTGTAATCAAGCGATAACTGTCGAGTAGACAAATGGGTGAGTGTAATTTCGTTTTAAGGGTCTATGTTGCTTTTATCTTTAATTTAATTGTTTAAATTAAAGAATGCGACTATTAATAACGTCAATTTATCACCGTTTTGACGTCGTTGAGATATCCATCATGAAACTTGAAAAGCAAATTTCCTTACTTTCATTGTGTTTTTGGCCTCCTTATGGTTATCGTTATTAAACATAACGATTACGGCAGCAGTTTTAGACAGAGATTTTTGCAGCCTCTTTTAAGAAATTTATCTTGCGTCTGCGCTTTCGACACATAACCTTATTTTTGCCTGTGGTTCACCGATTTTAAAGTTAACGAAAATCAGTATTTACTTTTATTCTTCATAAGATATAAATTGATATTTAAATATATGCAAACACTTCTGTTGATTTCGTTTTTAAAGTAGATGCAAACAATACAGTATAAGCAAAAACACAAAAAAGTAAGGTTAAGTTTGGTAGTAGAATAAAAAGCAAGTGTGCCAGATTGTAACATCTAAATTAATTACTGATTTAGAATATCCGTAAAAGTGCAAGTCCGTTTGAATTTCTTAACACTATTTGATTTTTATTACTGCTATAGATTTTCGCTAATTAGAGCCTTTGTATAAATGATATATTTAATTGGCATCATAAAATTTTAACCTTTTAAATAATTGATATTAAAATTTCCTACAATCCGGCAACCACGCAGTTTAACAATAACGATAACGATAACGATAAGCTCTTCGGTATTCATCCGTAATTAAAGGAGTCCGGTATGGTTAATAACGATAACGGATCATGTTTGCGTTACTGCGCAGTCTCAGAATAACGTTAACCACAACGGAATTGCAAAATAAGGGGTGCAAAATCAAATAAATCGGCATGCTTATCTCGCGGCCGCCTTGCTATATTTCTTTTTATGATATGCCGGTTTGATGCAGCTGGTCATCGCACTATGGGATAGAAATTAATTTTTGGTCAAAATTCTGAAACTTACCAATCTAACTTAAAATATAGGTGCTTTTTACTGGAAAATATTATAAATTATTACAAATGCTTTTTGGAAACCTAAAACTTATTATATGTTATTATAAAATTTACACCCCTTAACATTATTATTTTTTATTGTACAAAATAAACTAAAATGTCAGCTTGTTTGGTTAATTCGGTAGTATTCTAATCTAGTAATCCGATGATTATTATCTCATATGATATACAGGGTACGACAATAGGTATGATTTTTTTAAATGGAATACCCTGAATATTATATCACCACCAAAAAATCTTTTAAAATGCTTTTTAAAAAATACTACATTTGATGTGTCTATCTCAATTAGTTTCTGGAAATATGACCATCCAAATCTGAAAATAATTTTAAATTATTCTTAGAAGCGTAATAGAGATACATCTTCCCAACTTTTTTATTTTTTAACGTATAAAATAAATAAAAAACACTGTTTTGTTGGGTAGATTCTGTGGAATCCATATCTTTCATCAAGAATGCTTTTTATCTTTTAGGATATACAGTGTAGGGACAAAACATATTAAATTTTAAAATGGAAAACCCTTGTAAATTATAAAAAATCTTGTATCTGTCCTTACACTCAGAAGTAGCAAAAAGTAGGAAGGCAATTGTAAGTACAAAAACTGATAAAGAAAAAGGTAAAAAAATCTTTGACAAAAAGTAGCGAGACTCTGCGAGATCGGAAACACAACAATAGCTCTTATTATTTAAACTTTATCTTTTTAGTAAACAAGGCTAATAATAAACTAAGTAGATTAAATGTTGTATATTTATGTTACTTAAAATACATTTTCAAGTTTCATATCACCCCAATAGAAGTCGTCATATCCCTTTATAATTTTGCGTACATGTGAGCGTTTGGAGGTATCTACTTTGAAATACACACCAAGAGCCATTAAAATTTCAAAGTTGCTTTTTGGCCAAAATACTGGGATTTCTATCCCATAGTGTATCGGCGCTGTCGCTGTAAAAAGGATAGCGGCGCCTTTGTATAGAATAGTCCGAGTGCAGGCGGCCTTTTTTATGTTTTTTTGTATTATTTTCAAAGGGTACCTGAATTTGCGCTTTTTAAAATGTTTTGTTTGGCAAGGGGAAACGTGTATAGTGTAGTGGATTGTAGTGGAGGACAAAAAAGTGAAAATAAGTTTAAAAAGTTTTAAAAAAGTTTTTATGTCAAACGCGTTTAACTGAGTTATGTCACAAATATCAAAAATTCAAAAAAGCGTGTATGCTTTAATTTATAAACAAATAAATTATATTTTTACATATTTGGGTTTCTTGTTCTCTATACTTTTTCGAACCAGTGGTCCAAAGACTTTTCGATAAGAATTAGCGTTTTAATAAAATGTACTTAACTTCACGACCTCGAAAATAGTGTAGTTGAGTTAAAACTAGTTATAACTTCTTGTTATGCCAAACACACCTAATAAATGCGATCGCTCCCACACCCCTAATAAACACAGCAGCACATCATTTATATGGACATTCCTAGATATTTCCTATGGCTCAGAGCCTGGCTCTGAGCTATAGAAAATATTCAGACATCAACAAAAAATCCTTGCACGTGCACATCTACAGACTGTCCACGGCTGGAGTTAACAAGAGGACAAATAAACCAAAAATTTAATTTTTCGCAAAAAGTAATTCTTCATAAAAAATTTTGTTTGTAAAAAAATAGGAATTACGAAGAGAAAATGTTGATTTTGTATACTAAAAAAACATTACCTTTCTCCAAGAGTAAACTACCTGTATTTTTCATTTTTAAGCAAAATGTCATAGGAAAAATTTGTTTAGAGTAATGTTTTTAATCCATAAAAACAATAATACAAAAATTTTATTAAACTTCATAATTTGGCGAAAACGCCTTGATCACATTAATTTACAGCTAAAAAATTGTGTTGTATAGGAAATTGGAGAAAGCAGGTGTTTAAAAAGCAAATTATAAGGGTTTTTTGGTTAATTTTATTATAAAAATTTAAAATTAATAATTTTTGATAGCTCCATTTAAGATGCTATTCTAAAAAAAAATGCTGAATGACATTCTACTTAAAAATAAAAATAAGGGTAGTTTGCTCTTAACGAAAAATCATGATTTTTAAGTTTTTGCGCACCCTGTATACAAAATTAACATTTTTTCTTCGTAAATCCAATTCTTTTATAAGCAAAAATTTTTATGGAGAATGAATTTTTTCCGAAAAATGAAATTTTTGGTCCATTTGTCCTCTTAATAACTTCTCATCCGTGGGCAGTCAGTAGATGCCGCAACACTGCATGCCGAAAATCCAGATACAACCATTTGCTGTCAGCTTCTTTCCCTCCGTCGCAAGCATATATGCTCTCAGTCAGCATAGACCAACGTACCACGTGCGATTTAAGAAAAAAACAGGTTAGGAACCACTCCGAACCTCCGGAACTCGAACTACACTTTCGCGACACTACTAGATGACAGGGTGAGTCTTTTCTTTATTCCCGAGGGTAACAAACGCCCGTACAGCTCCTCCAGTCACCAAAACCCGGAAAAACTATGTAGTTTTCTACGGAAATTTCCGTACTACTCGAGGGTCAAAAAAAGTCTACAACTTATTATAAAAATATTATACAAAGGTACTAATAATATTTTAGGCACTGTATTGGAGTGCTACTATACTTAAATCATTTGAAAAAATAACAACAGTCAAGTAAGCTGCAAACTTTTGATCTTAAAAATTACCGATACACGATGGTTTAATATCATTTAAACCGAACCATTAACTTACAATTTTTTAACTAACTTTAATTTAGTATCTTGACTTTACAAATGCAATTTTTCATTTGTATTTTTTCAAGAAACTTAGACAGTGCATATATATTTTTTAAATTTTCTATATCTTTAAGTGTAAACTCGTTACCCAATATTTTAACATTTCATTAATGTATTTTTAGCTTGTTTAAAAAATTGGTTATTATAATTTTGATTTATTTGCTTTTAAATTTTAACATTTGGTCCAAAATATCTATATTTAGATGGCCAATCAGTGACCTGATATTTAAAAAACAAATTTAAGATATACAGGCTGTTACAAATTCGAGAAACACCATTAGGATCTCGGAAACATTAAGAGATACAGGGTTGGTTTAATTGGGGCAAAGTTGCGCATTTTTATGCTTAATAATATTCTCTGTTAAGACTTTAAAAATTTGCAGACGTTCCGGAATTATCCGGCAAAAACCGAAATTTTGCAAAAAGTTTTTATTGTTTTCTCGGTGTATTTGAAAAGATATTTTAAAACTAACGACACATTACCATTGCCAGTTTTTCTATTTTATAAAATGATGTCACTTTATTTAAAATTCGACGTTTCGTCTTTAAGCCACCTTCATCAACTTTGTTTTTTAAAATGGGGGTAATATTTGGTTTTAAACTTAGAACACTCGTATTTTAATTCTAAATACAACGATATATCACACTTTACGTTTATGCGACGTTTTGAACAAAAAAACATTATCCCCTATTTTTTACATTAAAAATTACGTTTTTATTCCAAACGATTTTGGAAATTTCCATTTCAAGATAAGTATGCATCCATTTATTACTATTACTTCTTCGTTTTATTCAGTTTTTATAATTTATTAATTTTTAATTTAACTAACAAGCTACAAGAATTAAGGTTATTTAGATACATTTACTTATAAGTAATAAAATAAAGCATTTTATTTAATCCAACGCCTCTATCAACTTTATCGTAGCCTGTCATAAAAATGGATGCATACTTACCTGCAAACGGAAATTTCCCTGATTTTGGGGTAAAACCGTTATTTGTAATGGGAAAATGGTAAATGATGATGGTTTTTGGTTCAAAACGCCCCACAAATATAAAGTGTGATATATCGTTGGTTTTAGAATTCCCCAATCCCAATAAAACTTGATGCCGATAGCTAAATGATGCTTTTTGTACGGTATCAACGGTGATATTATATCTTACCGTCGATGTTGTTCATATAAGACTTGCTTTTCGTATTATTCTGAATAACTTATTCACCATGAACCTGGTACAGCCACTTTGATAAGTCTTGTGAGGCAGGCGAAACTAGTCAGTGGAGAGGGTCCAGGTAAATTACACGAAAAGCAGCAGTTTTTTCTCCTAACTCTCAAAAAGGAAAATCTCTTTTTATATGTTATTACGATGAGTTTACTATTTTTTTCATTTTTTTCCTTATGTTTTACTTGCCGACTCCCGATAAAACTTGATGCCGATAGCTAAATGATGCTTTTTATACGGTATCAACGGTGATATTATATCTTACCGTCGAACAACGAAGTTGTTCACATAAGACTTTGCTATTCGTGTCATTCACCATGGACCTGAAACAGCCACGTTAATAAGTCCTGTGAGGCAGACCAAACTAGTCAGTGGAGAGGGTCCCCGTGAATTACAGGAAAAGCAGAAGTTTTTCTCTTAATTCCCGAAAAAGTAAGATCTCTTTTTTAATGTTATTAAGACAGAAGTGAAATATTTTTTTTTAAATTTGTTTTCTTATATTTTACTTGCCGACGATCAACGGTGATATTATATCTTACCGTCAAACAACGACGTTGTTCACATAAGACTTTTGCTTTTCGTGTTATTCACCATAGACCCGGTACAGCCACGTTAAGAAGTTCTGCAGAGGCGAAACTAGTCAGTGGGGAGGGTCCAGGTGAATAACACGAAAGGCAGGAGTGTTTTTTTAACAGTCGAAAAGAGATCTTTTTCAATAAGCCAAATTATTGTAATAGGTTCCATTAAAAAACATCCTGGTAACCAAAGCATATTATTCAAATAATCATTACGAATCTCGTACGTACCAGCACCATTTTCCAAATTTGTTGACACTGTGACGTTTTTCGTTTACATTTTCATTTAGAAGCATTAGAAAAACCGTTTTTGTGCCAATAATTGAAAATATATTTAAGAGTATTTTAATTCTGTGTACCTAAACGGTTAGAGATTGTAATGTGGACGAAAAAATAATATTGATTTTGGTGTCGTCACAATATCGGTTGAAAGTGATAATTACAAATATCATATTGTGACGTGGCGTATTGGTAGTCTATTATTTTTGTGTTTTATTTTTTAAAATATTTAACACCATAAATTACAGCAGGCATTCTTAACCTGGGAGGAGCGCCCCTCTGGGGAGGCGTGTTAACAATAATAGGGCGGGGGCGCGACCATATCAGAAAAAAAACCCTATCAACATTAAGTTCTTTATTTAAAGGAAAGAAAAGACAAACATATACATAATCAAAAATAAAATATACATTAACACTGATATATAGTAGGTACACTTATAAACAGGACTGTACATTAAAAATGACCCATATAACATTTTTTGCCGGCGTTGTACATTTAATTTACTGGCATTGCCAACACTCTTTAATGGCAAGGCATTGGCAAAAGGTATCAAAAAGACGCGAAAGTGGGCAATTAGCCGTTATTAGGCCACGTGTTGCAGATAAAGTGATGGCATCCGTCATTAATAAGTTATTGGCAAAAAGATAAGAAAAAAGACACGAAAGTGGGCAAATGCAGATACTCCCAAGCAGCAAGCTGACGTCTTATTGACGAAAATTGTAGCATATACTTTTTTTAAAAGCTAAAATGATGCGATATTTTATTTGAAAATTAAAATAGGAAAAAACTCCTTACTGCATGTAATTTCTTTGCAATGCAAAGTACCATCTCTCGGAACACTGTCCAACTTGGAGATGCAGATTTTTACACTAGCCGAAGATATTTCTTTTAAAGCTAAGTGAGATTACCTAACGCAGGCCGCTCTCGAATTATTTATGTCCAACAGGTACGGTTTAAACGATAAAAAGCGAAGATATTGCAAAAACGTAGTAGTTTATTGTCCATTACGCCATCTATCGGTATGTCAAAAAACCTATTTAATATATATAATATTTTTTATTAACACGTCTTTAAAACTTTTAATAAAGTTTTAAACAAAATCTTTACAGCTCCTAACAGACTACTTGAATATCTTGCCTTCTCGACTAGTCATCACCAATTAATCACACAACACACACTTATTAGGTAATGAATACATTTAATTATGTCTATTAAAAAACTCTTTTCTTTAAAAAGAAACTAAAAAGCTAGAAAACCACGTAGAAAACAAATGCACAAAGCGGTCACCTTCGGTCGAAATTAACGTAGCTAATTTTACCATCATTTTATTTTTATTCGCTCCAAAATACATAATAAACATTTTGTTTGACCTAATTTTTATTTGCATGATTTTTAACAATAAAATGTTATGAAAAGGCCATTTCCTTTAAATTATGAAAAAAACATAAAATAATGTTGTTTAGCTGCCATTATAAATAAAACAGATCAAAAAAATTGCTTTAATGTTAGTTAAATACCAATGTTAATAATATTGAGACGTATATAATTTTGGAATTTATATACAGGGTCACTTTACGTCACTGGGGCAAATGTACCATATGGAACTATCTTCTTGGGACCATGAGACCGGTGGACCATCACAACTAACTTTGCATTAAAAACCAACTTAACTTATTGAACTAATTAAATTTAGTACGGGCATATCCCTAGGGATAGCCCGTACGGAGCTTAACTCAAACTTTAACTCTTTACTTGACTTTACTAACTAATTCTCTGATAAACAATCAATCAATCCCTGTCTTAAAATTTTGTTCTCTTTAAATATTAAATTTTTCAGTATTTGTTTTGCATTTCTAGGCTACTCGCTTGTTTAATGTTTTTGTTTTATTATTATAAGAGTAACCTAGAAAATTGTTTGATTCATACTTTTTAAACCTTGACACTTCACGTATTGTTTTATGTACCAAATTTCCCAATGTTAAGTAACCCAATTATATTTAAATTTCCCAAAAATGTATATTTTTAAAATTCCCAAAATGTATACTTTTTTATACTAGGTGTTCACAATATGGTTTAAAAAGTATGAATATGCGTTGAAGGTTTGCCTTCAAAAATCCAATATTTATTTGCCTGCAACAAAAACGCGTGCTTTATTTAATCAGGATTGGTATGCCGCCATTTTTGTATGCTTGCCGACAATTCGCCTGCATGTAAAATTTATTGGCAATTAAGTGTTTATTTAGGGTTGACTTTTTATGCGTATAAGATGTTGGCATAATATTGCCACCAATTGCCAATACTTTACCATCAATGCCAATATGAAAAATGTACATTGCCGGCAAACAGTGTTTGCTGGGAAGTTTAATATATAAATATTAGTTTAAACAATAATAATATTTACCAGTGACTACCTTGGGCCTGTTTTCCTAAAAACATTGTTCTATACACTAGACTGGGCCAAAAAAATAACCAATTTTTTAATATATCGAAAATATTGTTCAAGGGGACAAAAAAAAGTGCATGTTTGAGCCCTTAATATTAATATTAGGAGGTCCATCTTTGCGACTACCAGTTTTGGATAACAATCTTTTTTATGCAAAACTTACAAATTGTCAATTTTATAGGTTTTCCCTTCACAGAGCTTCCAATAAAATTCAATTTTCTACAAAAAAACCCTCTTCGTAAATGGTCGCAGAAATAGACCTCTCACTAAAATATTAAGGCTCAAACCTTCACGATAATTTTTTTCACCTTGAATAATAGTGTCAATATATTTTTCCGAAAAAAGAGGAGGATGTGCGGTGAAAATAATTATTTAAATTAGGGTCGCGAATGGTAAAAGGTTGAAAAACGCTGAATTACAGTACTACTTATTGTAATTTATGTTTTCACTTAAAAACCTAAAACTTTTTTAAACCCCATTTTTTTTATTATTAGTTCATGTTTTTCACCCATCGCTAACTTTCCAAAATCAGAATATTTTTTCTACACTTAATTATTCTGTTATTTTTTTCTTTCTACATTGCTTCGGTTTTTAATAAAATTTTTATGGTTTAGCTTTTTGTTCTAATTTTTTTCACCCCTTAACATTAGGATAATTTTGTTGCTACCCCTAAAAAATTGCTATACAATTAACTGCCAATAGTCCCTGGGCCAGTAATGCAATTGAGCTCATGATAATAAAACTTAAAAAAACATCTTTGTACGACCGAGCGTAAAATACAATTTATTATTCCTTCATTTCTGTTATATTTTCTGCCTTTTACAATGGGTTTTATCCTACCAAAATTATTTTTTGGTTTTAAAAATTATCGACCCTCGTCTTAAGTATTTTCTGTAAAATTGCGAAATTGCCTCAAAAGAAATCTAAGTTTCTAAGATTTTAAACGCATAATTAAAAATAATTTAATTCATATTTTTAAATTATTTTTTATCGTTAAAATAACAATCAACTTGTTACCCATGTTTTATCTGCTTTTACAAGATTTTTAAAGTTTTTAAAGTAATCTCCAAGTTCATAGGGATAATCTAATGTGCACTTTGTGCGTGCAGGAGTCCTGAAACCTACACTAAAGCGGTCACTTTCTGCGCATCTTGCGAGTAGCCCAAAGAATAGTTTTTATGGTAATAAACGTTAGTCTTGAAAAAAAATAAAAATCAGTTATTTTACTTTTTTTCTAGTTTAAACAAATGGCACAGCACATCCTATCAGCAGTAGAAACAGACATCAATTCCATAAAGGATAAAGGAGACCTACGGGAACGCGACATATCAGTATCTTTAGATGAAAGAGATCTGTGGGTACGATTTGAATGTTTTACAAATGAAATGATTGTTACCAAAACCGGAAGGTAAGTAAATATTTTAGGTTGCCAAAAAAACACTGATTTACTTAACACATGTAAAGGGTAGTTTAAAACTTATTATTTAAAAAATAAGGATACCACTGGCAGAGTTGGGTAGTATTCGAATACTCAGTATTCTGAATACTATTCAGAATACATTTGTGCGGTATTCGAATACTATTCGAATAGATTTATGTGTTTGGTATTCGGTATTCGACGGAATACTTTTTTGGTCAGTATTCGGTATTCTTTATTCTAAAAATAATTTTTGAATATTCTGGTATTCGAATACTGGTATTTGAATACCGATATTCGAATACTGTTATTCGAGTACTGATATTCAAATACCGGTATTCGAATACTGATATTCAAATACCTATATTCTGGTGTTCAAATCCTGAAGTTAAATACTGTTTGCTTATTTTATGAATATTATGTTACTTTTTATGCATCTTAAGTGGGTTAAAACATGTTCGCGGTGGTTTTGCCGACGACGCGACGGGGTAAAATTTGGTATAAGTCATATATATCATCATTTGCAAACTAACAGTTTAGGAAGTAAGTTTTACAAATAAAAAAAAATAATTTAATATGTTATAAGTAATTTTGAAAGATATACATTTATTTTTGCAAACAAAAATATATCTTAATTAATTATTAGGTTAGACTAATATGTATTTTTACACAAAGGGATGTGTATAATAAATTTTATTATGTCAGTTTAAATCATGACTATCTGGTAAATCGTAGATAGTATGTACATGTATCTCCATTCCAAAAGTAAAGTCAATAGTTTAAAAAATAGAAAAGTTATTTCTGAAAAATGTGGGAGACGTCTTGTATGCTTGAAATGATTAGTTTTTAAGTACGCCACTGCATTTTTGTTATGGAAAAACGTAGAAAAATAAGAATGAGTTGCTTTTTCAAGAGAAAAGAGGTTTTTTTGCTCTTCAGTATTCATGAATACCCAATCGTGGTATTCATGAATACCGAAGTATTCGAATACTTTTTTTGTAGGTATTCGAAAATATTCGTTAATCGAATACTTTTTTACGGTATTCGTATTCGTATTCAAATACCAAATTTCAATATTCGACCCAACTCTGACCACTGGCGGCTCGTAAGGAGGGTCTCTGTAAAAGTCTGGGCGGGGCCCCTCATAACACACAATGTTTAAAAAACGTACGTTTTAGGTACACTTTAGGTCGAACGTTCAAGACTAAAAAAAAAGCGTTTAAAAACGTTTTATATGAACGTATTACAAATGTTTTTTAGAACCGACATGAAACGTTTTTATGACCGTATTCTGAACTAAAATAATAAAATCAAATGAATAAAAAAAGTCACAAATAAAAATTTTTGCACATTAACAATTCATTAATCGTACTTTTAAGGATAAGATATAACCTTTTTTTTGCATAACTCTTAAAGTTGTTGATTGGAAAAGTATTCGATGAGCATTATTCTTCAGGAACGTACTCGGGGAATCCTTAATTTTTAGTTAGGAACGCACCCTCAAATCTTCTGTCTTTTGTCATTAGTGAATGACATTGCAAGTTGTAAACTTTAAAAACCTGTTTCTACACCGTTTTAGGGACTATAAAAACATTCAGTAAACGTACAAAAAAAACGTTTTTAAAACGTTGTTTTTGCCGAAGAAAACCATTTAAAAACGTTACAGAACATTCACGAACGTCTGAGAACATTTATCCTACGTTACCCAAAATCTGCTTGAATGTTTTATAAACGTTTATAAAACCAACTTGTGTTATAAGAGGCTCTTCAAAAAAAAAAGAGATACAATATGTGTTAATGATAATTTTTATATTCACAAATTATTACACTTATTGAAACATATAAATATAATTTTTTAAAAACATAATTTTCCATACAAATTGAAGTGCTCGCAATCTCTCCTTCCTATGAAGAGCGTGAGGAGAGTGAACGATTTTTTAAAAGCGCTTGACAGTCTGGCCGTACCCTTGTACCCCCTGGGCCAGTAATAAAATTGACTTTATGATAATAACACTTTTAAAACCTTTTGACGAGTCTACCAAGAATAATTATCCGCCATATATGGAAGCGGCGCTTTAACGCAGCCTGTCAATGTCAAATGTTTCGGGTGTCAGACTGGGCAAACGCGTAACTTTTTTGTCGGACAAGTATACCACAATGTTTTACATGCAATTTTTAAATATTGTTTCAAAAATCCTAAGGGTTACAGTCACGAAACAGTCCCATGGAAATGTTTTGGGTATAGGATTTGGCGGGTTTCGTATCTGTAGATAAAAGTGACCAAATATGGAAGAGTATCTTTTTTTTAATGCCCCTTTGGGAGTAGAAGTGGTAACATTCCAGTAGAGCAAGCCCTTTTATCGCTTTCTCATAACTTTTTAAGGTTTTAAAAAATACTACTATACTTAATTAAAGTAGAGGGACCTCTAAATATTATTATTAAGGGCTCAAATATTCACGATATTTTCTTTTGATACCCTAAACAATATTTTCGATATATTAAAAAAAAGTCGATTTTCGGCCTAGTCTAATGTTTATATTATTATTTATTTAGGTAGTAGGTATTTAAAAATAACGTCCGTGGCGGCACTACCGCGTTGTCTAAAAGGTGCTGTTAAATGCATAACTGCAGGTTTCAGTGCTTGGACAACGTTGACGGAATAGGGGAAACGATGGGTTAAACATCTAATAACCCAAAACCCACGGTACTCTGGTATTTAGGCATATGCCTTCGTGGGATGTCAAAAAGATAAAAAATACAATCCATATTTGGGGTACCTATTCCATATTTGGCTACCTTCATCATTTTTTAGTTTTTTTTTAACTTAATTAAAATTAATCAATGAAACTAAACATTTTTTAAAAATAAAGGACAAATATAGGATTTTTAATAATTACTACAAAAAGGTTTTTATTCATAATTTTTATGCAAATATGTGTTAAAAACAAAATGGTATTCCATATTTGGTCATTTTTCTCTAACCCTTGCGATTTTCGACAGAATGTTTAAACATTGCATGTAAAACATTGCGGTAAACTTGTCCGACAAAAAAGTAACGTGTTTGCCTAGTCCGACATCCGAAATATTTGACATTGACAGGCTGCGTTAAAGCGCCGCCTCGCATAAATGGCGGTATGAATATTCTTGGTAGACTCGTCAAAAGAAACCCCCTAGAACGATTTTAAAAGTGTTAATTATCACGAAGTCAATTCACAATTAACCACATTGTCTATGATTTGGTTTTCCCATGTTTTATTTTTTCTTTTGGGCACTTAAACAACAAAATAGCGCCCTTATTTTAATTAGCCCAATAAAGAAACACTATGAAAATCTAAAGAAAATTAGGGAACAAATAAAAATAAATACCGTACCATACCGTACTTATGATTTGGTGAGTAGAAAATAGCATAAAATTGAAATAAGATTTTCCATTTTTTACGTTTATAAATAACAATTTTGTGTAATTTTTTTTTACTTAAATAATATTTGCATGACGAACTTTACTAATTAATCTTAGCACCATAAATTAATAATTTTAAAATATTCATTACTATTATAGTCTTATTAGCGACTAACTAATAACTAACATTGTAACGACGTGTTAATTTTTGTGTTAATTCGTGGCATCCACTCAAAGAGTGAAAGTTTATTATTAACATGATAAAAGATTTAATTAAAAAAGTAAATAAGATATTTTGAACTAGTTTTTTAGTTTTTCCGTTATTATCGGTGCGTGTGAAAATATGGTATCTACCGGGTGACACAGGCTGTTGTATTCCCCCTTCTCCCCAAATTTTTACAGTGCACACAAAAAATTACTTCCGGTTTAAGCCAAAGTACCTTGAAGTTTCCTATTTTAAATGCAAGTGCCTATTTTTTTCTATATTTGTATTTTCTATAAAATTCTCGTTTTAGTGATATATCATATACTACGTTTATATCGAAGAGTTGAAGCTAGCTTGAGTTTAAGGAGCTTTTAAAAGTGGCTTGAAAAAGAGATATTAACGCGCTTGAAAGTGACTTGAATCGCCCAAGTCAAGCCTGAGAATAAGTAGGGTTGACTTCACTGAAGCCAATTAAAAACACGATTAGATTAGATTAGATTAGATTAGGAGGTGGATTGCATATCCTCTAACACTGCAACCTGCTCAGGTTTATTGTGTGTCCTCCGTCCATAGGTTAACCGCCAGACGACAAAGGGCTTCGCAGTAGCACCATACGTGTTTTGCGGTTTCTTCCTCCTCCTGGCAGAACCTACATAGGTTTTCTTCTGCCAGGCCCATAGTTCCAGGTGTTTATTCAGTCTGCAATGACCTGTCAGTTGACCCACTATTATTCTTACTGCCTTCCGGTTATAATAATATAATAAAAACACGATATATATGATTCAAGCAGGATTAATAACTGCCTAACTTCAGATGAATGCTTCCTCGAACGTCATCACTGTCAATTTCATATTATGATTTTAACATTTTTATAAAAACTATGAATTGAGACACAGGTAAAAAAACTTTAAAACACCCTCACACAACGGGATGAATTAAAAAGTGAGGTTTGTTTTTCATTCATTTCTACGGTGAAGTTGGATGCAAAACTGCCGCATGCGTATGACGATGGCCTCAAATGTGCTTGACCTCGATTTTCAATCGACTTTCAAGCCACCGAAATAAAAACGAAGACATGGAATTCGCTTCAAAGCCGCTTTGTTTTCAAGCCAGCTTCAACTATTCGATATATAAACGTATAGTGATACAGGGTGTTTTTTCAAAATGGCGTCCAGAGAATACGTACTAAGTAACCTGCAAAACACGTATTTTAATTTTAATCATATTTACCTTGCCCCAAATTTAAATATTTAACGAGTTTTAGCTTTATTTTAAAAGTAAGCAGAAATTATGGTAACAAGTTTTCCTATTTCTCGTCGTCCATAAATTAGTTTTATATTACTAAAAACTTCCCAGCAAACACTATTTGCCGGCAATGTACATTTTTCATATTGGCATTGATCGTAAAGCATTGGCAATTGGTGGCAATATTATGCCAACATCTTATACCCATTAAAAAGTCAACCCTAAATAAACACTTAATTGCCAATAAATTTTACATGCAGGCGAATTGCCGGCAAGCATACAAAAATGGCGGCATACCAATCTTGATTAAATAAAGCACGCGTTTTTGTTGCAGGCAAATAAATATTGGATTTTTGAAGGCAAACCTTCAACGCATATTCATACTTTTTAAACCATATTATTAACATTCGTATTTAACTAACATTAAAGCAATTTTTTGATCTGTTTTATTTATAATGGCAGCTAAACAACATTATTTTATGTTTTTTTACATAATTTAAAGGAAATGGCCTTTTCATAACATTTTATTGTTAAAAATCATGCAAATAAAAATTAGGTCAAACAAAATGTTTATTATGTATTTTGGAGCGAATAAAAATAAAATGATGGTAAAATTAGCTACGTTAATTTCGACCGAAGGTGACTGCTTTGTGCATTTGTTTTCTACGTGGTTTTCTAGCTTTTTAGTTTCTTTTTTAAAGAAAAAGAGTTTTTAATAGACATAATTAAATGTATTCATTACCTAATAAGTGTGTGTTGTGTGATTAATTGGTGATGGCTAGTCGAGAAGGCAAGATATTCAAGTAGACTGTTAGGAGCTGTAAACATTTTGTTTAAAACTTTATTAAAAGTTTTTAAGACGTGTTAATAAAAAATATTATATATATTTAATAGCTTTTTGACATACCGATAGATGGCGTAATGGACAATAAACTACTACGTTTCTGCAATATCTTTGCTTTTTATCGTCTAAACCCATTAGACAAAAATAATTCGAGAGCGGTCTGCGGTAGGTGATCTTACTTAGCTTTGAAAGAAAGATGTGTAAAATAGTGTAAAAATCTGCATTTCCAAGTTGGACAGTGTTCCGAGAGATGGTACTTTGCATTGCAAGGAAATTGCATGCAGTAAGGAGTTTTTTCCTATTTTAATTTTCAAATAAAATATCGCATCATTTTAGCTTTTAAAAAAAGTATATGCGACAATTTTCGTCAATAAGACGTCAGCTTGCTGCTTGGGAGTATCTGCATTTGCCCACTTTCGTGTCTTTTTGTTATCTTTTTGCCAATAACTTATTAATGATGGATGCCATCATCTTAAACGCATTTTTTTGCCAATAACTTATTAATGACGGATGCCATCACTTTATCTGCAACACGTGGCCTAATAACGGCCAATTGCCCAGTTTCGCGTCTTTTTGATACCTTTTGCCAATGCCTTGCCATTAAAGAGTGTTGGCAATGCCAGTAAATTAAATATACAACGCCGGCAAAAAATGTTATATGGGTTTACATTATGCTCCTAATAACACACCTCTTATTTTTTTGCTATGCATATCCAATACTAATGGTAGGTTTACCTCTTATATTTATTGCACGATATTTATGTCAGACAGAAATTCTGGCTAACGTAGACGGTCAAAAATTTATGGCTGATTAATTTTTTATTGTTTACATTAGCCTGAATTTCTGTCTGACATAAATATCTTGCAATAAATGTCAGATGTAAACCTACCCTAAGTTTTAAGTTTAAAGTGGAACAATTTACCAATAATTTTTTATTTAATTTTCCAAAATATTTTACTTATGGTTTTTCGCCCAAATAGGCTCCGTCGGCATGATCTACTAATAAAAATAACTCCTTAAAAAAGTCGATTGCCTGCAATAAAACGATAAACGGTAGTCAGGAGAGCACTGTCATATTATACCTTCACAATACGACCGTGCCCTCCCGACTACCGTTAATCATCATTTTATTGCAGGCAATCGTCTTTTAAGGGGTTATTCTGATTAGTAGATCATACCGACGGAGCTTATTTGGGCGAAGAAACTATACAACAAGATATTCTTCACAACACAAAAAAATATCCGATAAAACGGTTTTAGTAATAGTAAATAAAAGTAGTGAAAATCTTAATGTGTTTTATTTTACTCTGTTGGTTTCTCCATTTTTACTACATATGTAAGTCGTCAGACTTAATATTAAGGTTCTCAAAAACCCATAAAAAATATTTTGCTCGACAAAAGTCAATATTGGTTCAGACAAAGTACCTTCAGGTCAACGAAACAGCTTTCAACTCAAACTAAATTTGGTAAAATGGTACCCAAAAACACATTAAAAATACGTTTTATTATTTGTTTAAACAAATCATAAAACATGGCGTGCTGGTCGCAAAGATTCCACAAAATATATTTGATTTGGGATATTTAGAGAGTTTGTAAATTGTAACAATATTTTTTAATATTATTTTTTGTATTTAACCTACCTAGAGCTTAGAATATTACTGATTTTTTTATTTAATTATTGCAAACTGATGAAGAATAGTTTTCTTCAAAAATGTACGAAATAAAACTTTCTAGTTATAAAATTTAAAATGAGACCAAAACAAAAAAAAAAAGACAATTTAGTTATGTTACAAAAGTTGTGTCTCTAAGGAAAAAAAGGTACCACAGATTCCTAAGGTTAAAATATGACGATCTAACCCAACTTACCTTAGTTCAAAAGTGAATGATTTCCGAGATACAGGGTGTCAAATGTTTATTTTGGTTTAGTTTTTTTATAAATAATTTTGGTAATAATAGGTGTATTGTCACAATATTTGGTTGGAAGGATTTTTAGAAGGTAGAAATAAGAATCTGCTATCAGTTTCATTGTTAACTTTAGGTGGCGACACCTGCGATATCTTGAACAAATTAAAACCGAAATAACTTTTTTGCACCACTCTATATGTAACTTAAAAAAAAAAATTCTTGTTTTTCAACATGTTTTACATAATAAAGGTGTACTTGGTTAGAGTTAATTTAGACAACCGTTTTTGAGATATATGGACTTAAAAAAATCACTTTCTGTACGGCCAGGTCTAAGCTATACAGAGTGTTTTAGATTTATATAATAATCTTTTACAGTGCGATTTTTTTTTACCTTTGGACAAACCACGAAGGCTAAGAGCCTAAATACTAACGTACCGTGCGTGTCTTAAGCGAGGTAAGAGGGAATTTGTTGACACGGGACTTAAATACTTGAAGATTTGGGGGGTAAGGAAAGACCTCCGCGGGGAGCAGGTTCCACAATCTAGAAACTCTAGGGATAAAGGAAGGAACAAAGTGGGAAGTTCGGGGCCTGTCCAGTTGGACCGTATAAGGATGCATACGCGCGGAACCACGAGTTTCTCTGTTGGGAACCGTGAGTGGAGGAACTATACTGGAAAATTCTTCAGAGCAGAAGCCATGAAAGTACCTATAAAAAAGCGATAAATCTCCCACAGCCCGACGATGTGCAAGAGAGGGAAGCCTTTCTGTAAGTGAACGATCATTAATGAGACGAATAGCTCTTCTTTGAATAGAATCAAGAATGCTTAGGGTTGTGGGGGACGCCATGCCCCAGATATGAAAACAATATTCCAAGGAAGGTCGGATTTGGGACACATATAAAGTGTATAAATTAGAAGCGGAAAAATACTTTTTGGCTCGAAAGAGAAATCCAAGCTTTTTGAAGCTGCCGTGGCTATAGATACAATGTGTTTATGCCAAGTTGGCCGCTCATAAGTAGAGGATGAGTATTTAATGACTCTTTTCGCGACAAGGAACCTGATTGTGTTGTGGATGCATTAAAATGGACGAGATTTTTGGCGCCCCAATCCAATATTAAATTAAGATCCTGCGAAAAAGATATCCCTGGTCAAAAGCTTTGAATATATCAAGAGCAACGATCTGAGACTCACCTAGAAACTCAAGAGACCTGTTCCATCAGTGTGATACGAAGGAAAGAAGATCTGCTGTAGATCTTTTATGGCGAAATCCATACTGCCTATCATGCAAAAATTTTGTGTTTTTCTAAGTACTTAAAAATTTGTGAATTAATTAATCTTTCCATTACTTTACAAAGAACTGAAAGAATTGAAATTGGTCTATGGTTAGATGGAAGAGATTTAGATCCTTTCGTGGGAATAGGTTGAACACGTGCAGCTTTCCAGCTCTCCGGAAAGATACCTGTGTTGTAAGAAATTCGAAAGAGCCGAGTTAAGATCGGTGCAAGTTCTGGAGCACATTTTTTAAAACCGATTGCTGGTATGCCATCCAGCCCAGCCGATTTCTTGGTGTTAAGGGAACAAAGGATACGCTTAATGTGTTTAACCTTAAAAATAATATCGGGCATTTTATGGGGAACTGGGGTAACCGCTGGAATTGGATGATTTACGGGAGGGTCAAGGGTTGAATTGGCAGCAAATTGTTTAGCAAATAGTTCTGCCTTTCCTTTAGCGTGATAAATAATTTCCTCTTCCAAAGTTAGTGGTGGAAAAGAACTGGTACAAAAATTTCTACTTATGTTTTTCGCAAAGGACCCCTCCTTGAGTGATTTTAAGAAGAAAAGTTTAAATAAACCTATGTCCTAAAATACTTAGTTTTTGAGATACAGAGGGTAGTAAAGTTCTTAAAAAATAGGCTTTGTTACCACTTCGTATCTCAAAAGTTAAGCCATTTAGGACATAGGTTTTTATGAACTTTTCTTCTTAAAATTACGTAAGGAATTTAACTCTAAAAGATAAGCACTTGATTCTGAAACACCCTGTATAGCTTGGATTCTGTGGTAGCTTTTTTTCCGCACCTCTTAAAGATTAATATATGGATATGAATCTGTAAATGTATATAAATAAACAATAAAAGAGATTAGCTATTTTTTACATCTTATTTAATTATTGCGAGATCCATCTCTTATAAAAATTGATATATTTTTTCGGATTAAAATATACAGGGTGTCCCAGAAACCTTCGTTTTAAACTTGCCGAGCCAGGCCAGGCCGGGCCGGACAGAATGATAAAAATTATTTTTTATGGAGCCTTATGAGAGCTCGTCGACCATCCGTATTCTTAGCGTGTGAATGGTCTCATAAGACTCCATACAATTTGTTACTGTCGGTCCGTCACCGGGTTTTCGGGGCCGGCTAGTGTGAACCGAGAGTAACTGTCTTTTCACATTAGCAGAATCCAAAAATCCGACCGACGTACGACTCTATCGAAGTGTATGGAGTCTTATGAGACCTTTCACACGTTGACAACGCGGCTGTGCGTGTGAAAGGTCTCATAACCCTCGTTTTACACTTGTCGAGGCGGGCCGGATAAAGTGATAAAAAATTATATGAAGCCCTATGAGAACTCACCGACTATCCGGATTTTTAGTGTGTGAAATGTCTGATAAGACTCCATACACTTCGTTCGTCGGTCGGTCGCCGACTTTCCGGGTCCTTCTAGTGTGAAACGAGAGTAAAACCCCTTACTGCTTGTAACCGAACGAAACAGGTCCGTGGTGGGTGATTTCAATTAACTCCAAAGAAAAGACCTTTGGCTAGTGTGAAAATCCGCATCGCCAGATTGGATAGTATCCGACTGAGGCAAAACCTTGCTTTGCAAGCAAATTACAAGCAGTAACTGCCTTTTCACATTAGCGGAATACGGACAGTTGGGCTACGGACCGACGCTATCGAAGTGTATGGAGTCTTATGAGACCATTCACCCGTTGAGAACGCGGAAAGTCGGCTGTGCGTGTGAAAGGTCTCATAAGACTACATACACTTCGATAGCATTGGTCCGTCCCTCGCCCAACTGTCCATTTTCCACTAATGTGAAACGGCAGGAAGAGTATGCCTTGTTCAGACACGGCTAGTAATTTAGTCAAGTAGCGAGTAACTACTTTCCTAATTTTTATTGTTCACACGCACGAGAATACTTAATTACTCGCTACTCAACTAAATTACTAGCCGTGTCTGAACAAGGCATTAGGAGTATTACTTTCTCATTTTTGTGGAATGATTTCCGACTGTTTGTCAAAAATACTTAATTTTCAAGTATTGCTTTTTAATTATAGAAGAATGTTTCCAGTGGTCAAAGTTACAGCTAGTGGTCTAGACCCAAAAGCAATGTACACCGTCCTATTAGAATTTGTTCAGATAGACCCTCATAGATGGAAATATGTAAATGGAGAATGGGTACCTGGTGGCAAAGCTGAGGTTCCCCCATCAAATCCAATTTATGTACATCCAGAAAGTCCGAATTTCGGCGCCCATTGGATGAAAGAGTCGATATCGTTTGCAAAAGTAAAACTTACAAATAAAACAAATGGTAAGTTAAATTTTTTACCTTCAATAAATACACGAGTCAACAAAGTTTTATTTTTTTTTATTACACGACTTCTTATACAGTGTTAATAGAAAAACCCGGAACGGTTGATTATCTCAGCAACGGTCTAACATAAATAAACAAAATTGAACATGAAGCATTTGAAAATTATATTTCCAAGGTTGCCAAGTTTACAGCTTTCTCTCTAGGTTGGAACATTTTAAAATTTTAAATGGAATACTGTATTTTATATTATTGTAATCAATTGCTTGTATCAACTTTATTATGACTTGATATTATTGTTTTTATACTCCTGTCAATTTCGAAGATATGGCACCAAGTTTGAATACAGAAACGACCAGGTATGGTCAATTATCTCAAAAACGATCCAATCGAAATTCGTCAAAATTAGTACAGGGAGTAACTGGACATTTTAAATTCAGGAATTGCATATGAGGTGTTTCATAATTAAATTTCCTTAGTCCCTTTTCTTGACCTTTTTTAAAGAATCTTAAAGCAAAAATACTATTCATGAATTTAGAAGGTCCAGTTTCACCCCTGTACTAATTTTGACGAATATTGGTTGAATCGTTTATTAGACAATTAACCATACCTTGTCGTTTTTGTATTAATTTGGAAAAAGCATGATGCCATATTTCCGAAATTGACAAGATTAAAAACTGTAATTTCAGGCCATAATAAGTTGATACAAGCAATTTATTACAATAATCACAAATAGGGTATTCCGTTTAAAATTTTAAAATTCTCTAACTTACAGAGAAAATATAAACTTGGCAACCTTGCAAATTCACGTTTTTAATTACTCGTGTTCAGTTACTTCTTGGTACAAAGTTTGGTTCTATTTATTTGACAGTTGCTGACATAACCAACAGTTCCGATTTTTTCTACCAATCCTGGAATCTGGTTAAGTAAATAGGTATTGGGCCATATTAGCCAGTAAAGCATCAACAAAGGATGTATCTGGCTCATCCAATATGAAATGTTTACATGCGTGTATTCACGTTAGTCTTTTTTCCTCACATTGCCTATGTGTTAAGGTATTTAGCTGATCCGTTATTTTGAATCTATTAAAACACAAATTAAAAAAATAAACATAATTTATATCATGCAGTAAGTTTTATTGTTCGTAGCCTAAATACTAACGTGCCGTTGGGTGTCTTAAGCGAGGTAAGAGGGAGTTTGATGACACGGGACTTAAATACTTGAAGATTTGGGGGAAGGAAAGACAACCGCGGGCAGCAGGTTATATATATATATATATATATATATATATATATATATATATATATATATATATATATATATATATATATATATATATATATATATATATGTATGTATGTATGTTAAAGCAAAAAGGAAAAACTTCCCCACTGTCTTGGTGTATAATACAAAATATTTTACCCCCTTTAAAGACAGTTAAAAGAAAACGTCCTGCTTTTCTATGCTATCCAACCACGACTCTCTCCCCAGACCGGTTTCGCCTGCCTTACAGGACTCCTCAGTGAGGCTGTATCGAGTCGTGGTGAATAGCATAGGAAACCAGCGTCCTCTTATTAGACAAGTTTCGTTGTCCAGCGGTAGGATATTAAATCCTGCCGTTGATGCCCTACTGAAATCGCATTCAGTAAATACGAGCATCAATTGTCGCGGGATGGCTATGTATGTTAAAGCAATATATATATATATATATATATATATATATATATATATATATATATATATATATATATATATATATATATATATATATATATATATATATAGAAAAACATTTTTTTACGTTTTTCTCGAATATTTAGCCTTTAGAATATCCTTTTTATTATCCAACAGTAATTCTCCAGTATTTTTCGACTGTATTTGCATAAGTATCACTTTTTGATGAATATTAAGATGAAAACCTTATTCATATTACTTATGAGTTTCATGACTTTTAGTCCTTTATAGGTACTTAAAAGGTCATTGGCACACTCCTTTTATTATTACCTCTATTTTTTTTTATTATTTTGTCATGTTCGTTTATACTATGTTAACTTAAATTTTTAGTTAATTTAAAAACTAGATTTTCTTTGGGACACGGAGAGTTCTAATTATTGTTTGTTTCTAAATACCTTCTCTGCCTTTTGACCACAAAAACGAAAGTAAAACATTTAGAACTAGTAACATTTTGGTATTTTGATCTTAAACTAAATAATCTATAGTCTCACATCTTTAAGTACGAGTATAAATGATAAGAACCAATAAATTTCATAATTTTTAAATAACATTATAACTCGGTAAAACATACCGTATATTCGCAAAAACATAACTCTTTAAATAAAATATTTTTGAATTAATAAGTAAAATATTTTAGGAAATGGCCAAATAATGCTCAACTCCCTCCACAAATACGAGCCTAGAGTGCACCTAGTCAAAGTAGGCAGTGAATCAAGAAGAGTGATGACGTTTCCGTTTCCAGAAACACAATTTATCGCAGTAACAGCGTACCAAAATGAAGAAGTTACGTCACTGAAAATAAAATATAATCCATTTGCAAAAGCATTTTTGGATGCAAAAGAACGACCTGATACAATGTACCAGAGGGAGAGTACTCACCGACCTATGGACAACAACAAAGTCAGTATCCACAGTGTGAGTAATATACATCCAACTTTCTTGAATGGGAAAATCCTATTAGGCGTTAAAATCGGACTTTTGAAGCACTATGACAGTTGTTTTTTATATTTAGCTTGCTGTAGTTGCAGTGTGGATTGTATTTTTAAAATACTTTTTAAATTATTTATTGAATAAAAAAACACTATCAGTCTACTCATGTTCCGTGCAAGGTTAGTTTATATTTATACTTGGAATAGGTTGCGACACAACCTCAACTTTTAGGCAGTTTGAGGTCGGGGACGCAAGGAAGGGCAACCCATGGAAAAAGTTGGCAAGACTGGGTAAATTTAAAACTGATGATCAATCCAGTGGCGTCTAGAATTTGCGCATTTTATTTTGCATTGTTTTGAAAGTGATATTTGTTGAAAAATGTAGTTCCAAATGTTTTTTTATTTAAAGTAAAAGAATTTACAACTTAATAATAATTAAAAACTGTTGTGTAAACGGTTGTTCTAATAATACAATAAACTGTATATATCCGGCACTGAACAACATGGCCGAAAAATGGGAGATGTGACGTCATCACACGTCAAAGCAATATGGCCGAATATCGCGACCCTATATAGACCGACTTTGGTTCCCTGACTTTATATAAAATTACTTTAAACTATTATTTGTTTTCTTTTAGATAATAATGCCTAATATTTTTTCTAAAATCTAATGCCTTGTTTTTAAAGTATTTGTTTCTAGCCGAGACACCAACCAAAAATTGGGTAATTTTTGTAAATAATTTTCGCCATTTTAAATCTAGATTCCCAGTTAGATCAGCTAATTGACTGTGTTGCAAAATTGTGTTTCTTAAGCTGAATCACGGATAATAGATAGATGGTTATTGATAAAACCACAGGAAGCAAAATATGACAAAGAAATGTCGTAGTGCCCAAAAAGGGTTTAAAAGTTTCCGATGCGGGCGCTTAATCTTAATTTCCTTTTGTCTTAAAAGTTGCGGCAAATCGGATTTTGACCAATTTTGATATATGGTTTTTCTTTTTAGGGGGGCGCACTAATATATAGTGCATTCTTTTAATTTAAACGAGACACCCTAAATAATTTCGTTATTTGTATACTTAAATCGTAAATCGGTTCAGTAGTTTCCGAAAAAATTCACACTAATAACGGGGTCCCTAGCGAGTGGCTCACCCCTATAACTTTTTAATTATTTAAAATGTTAAAATAAAATTGGGTACGTAGCTATATTACATAAATAATATGCATTGTTTCATGCATTTATAAATTTTAAATTACTACCAGTTTAGCCGAAAACGACCTAAACTTTCTATTTTAAATTAGACACCCGGTAATTTTTTACTTATTTAAATAGAAAATAAC